>JBAKBP010032159.1:0-23521 GCA_037953745.1 Lithodes maja
AGGAGGGTCTCGGGCGGGTGTCCTTTTAAGCTTGATGGAGGTCTAGGGAGGGAAACTATAAAATATATATAGATACATTAATGAACAAATAAATACGCCCTCCCCCCCCCCCCCCCCCTTAATCCTACTAGTATTATACAAAGAGCCGCAGCTTTGTTCTACCAGTTTCATAGTTCGGGAAATATGTTAAACTCGTCATTTAGTAACTACATTTTACCGTAAGCGCCTTTTGAGGGAGAATACTGCAAGTTAAGCTTGTTAACTTAGTGTTAGTGTGGTATAAGTCCCGGTGTGGGTAAATGTTTAATAGTTCAACGTTGTCAAGGGATTATTATGGAGAGAGAGAGAGAGAGAGAGAGAGAGAGAGAGAGAAAATTAATGAAAAGGGGCAAACCATTAAATCATCGCTTTCCTGTTTCCTTGTCTCTGACACACTCTCGCTCTCTCTCTCTCTCTCTCTCTCTTAAGATACTAAAAGGTTTCGACAAAGTCGATGTAAATGCACTATTCACATTAAACAATACTAATCAAACTCGCGGAAATGGAATGAAATTAAAAACCAAAAGGCAAACCTAGATGTCACAAAGAGTTTCTTCACCTACAGTGTGGCGACAGAGTGGAATAAACTACCAGCGAGAGTGGTGGAGAGCGACACAATAAACGCTTTCAAGGGAAGGCTTGACCTCTATCTGCAGAGGGCTGGGGTGATATGAAAAAAAACAAAAAAAAATGTATGTATATGTATGTGTGTGCACTGTACAGTATGTATATATATACTGTATATATATGTATGTATGTGTGTAACTGTGTATGTATATGTGTGTGTGTGTGTGTATATGTGTGTACCAGTGTATATATGTGTATGTATGTATGTATGTGTATGTGTATGTATATATATATATGTGTATGTATGTGTATATGTATATGTATGTATATGTATATATATGTGTATATGTATATGTATGTATGTGTGTATGTGTATATATGCATATATGCATATATAGTTTGTAAGGCCAGACTGCCTAGTAAGGACCTTGAGGTCTGTGTGGTCTGTGTATCCTATGTAGCTCTATGTAGCTCTCTCTCTCTCTCTCTCTCTCTCTCTCTCTCTCTCTCTCTCTCCGAAATAAAATCCAACCCCAGTAAAACCCCAAGCTATAAACACTAACAATTTAATCACATAAAACACACCTTAACGACCTTAACCGTTCTCTCACTCTACAGCTTATAAGAAACCTCTGATTAAGTTGATAATATGTAGATTATAGAGTTAGAGCTCCAGTGAACAATTTACACCTGCTACACAAAGCACCCATATTTGAACAAATAACTCTAATTTTAAGGTAGTAATTATTTGTTTGATATTACTACACAATTAGTTACATCAATATTATTCATGAGTTGAAGTATGACTTTACATGTTGCTGTTTTCCAGATAAATATCTACATGTTCAACAGAAAAATTGCCTAGCCTACTACTGGTTTCTCCTAAATTTCAGGCTCGCTATTGCCCCCCCCCCCCCCCTCCAAAATAAAAACAAGCACCTGAACGGGATGAACCGTCATATAATTGCCAAACTAATGAGGTGAAACGTCTTAAATTAAATTAATGGTATACACAGACTAACACATAGACCCTCCTCTCTCAAGATAGGGTTAAACGCTGCCTCATATTTAAACCTTAGCAAAAAAATAAAATAAAATAAAAAATAAACTTGATGAAGCTAATAAGAACTAGATTATACACCAGGAAGCAATTTACACCTGCCACACAAAATTCCGGTACATATGAAATAGTAGGAATTTTAATGCAGTAAGGATTTTCTTTATTACTGCATATTACATTACATTCATTACATATCAGTAGGTTTAAGCTTTGTATTATAACATTACCGACTACATTTTCATTATTCATAATATTTTATAAGTTGACAATTAAACATTAAGAGTTTAAACGTAATGAGGATTTTATAGTTTAACGTTATTCTTTCCATTCATTACATTTCACAAATAGTAATAAGGTTATTGTATATTATTAAATTATATTACATTCATAATAGTAAATTAGTTGAACATTAAAAATAGGAGGATTAACGATGTAATGATGTTCTTTGTTGCTACACATTTCTTTATATTCACTGTAATATATATATATATATATATATATATATATATATATATATATATATATAGAGAGAGAGAGAGAAAGAGATGTTGTTGTACTCACAGTGGGGTTCGAACCATCGACAGTCAGGACGATTGTCTATGCTTTAGCCAACTCTACCACGGCGTGATAAAGGATACCTAACATTTTCTTATTTATATTATGGAGAAGATAAATCCTACTTGGAGATTATAATAATCTATTTCACAAGTTGAAGAAATCCCTGTATGGTATCCTGGAATATGGATCCTACGACTCGACTCGTGTATAAATTGACAGCATTCCAGCACTATACCCACTCGGCCACCAGCGTTATACTTTTTACTTCATTTTGGAAACAATTTTGACTTTGGTCACTTGCACGAATACCATCTCCATAACAAATCGAGATGAAAGTCAAGGGGAGTGAAGGCAACCTGGCTATATTCCTACACACACACACACACACACACACACCCATACACACACACACACACACACGCATACACACACATCACTAGACACTCAAACATACACACACATAATTATATATCACACACATAATTACACTAGAGGATATGGTTGTAAGATAATTGGAAAGTCTTTTCACTCACATGAGGCAAAACATTTTGATTAATCGAGTGGTAAGCGTATGAAATGGACTACCTAGTATAGTGTCATTGAGTGCAGTATCTGTTCAAACTTTTACAAATCGTTTAGATTAATAGCTTGCTCTTAACCCGCTGAGTCCCAGCTAGTTATTAATAAATGTACCACCAGGGACCAGCCGGTTTTGAATTTTTTTTGTTTTCCAAAAACAATAGCGAATGGGTTAGGAATGAAGGAAAAACCACAAAAAAACTCAAAAAGGTAAAAAAATTGGTCCTACGGAGCCCCCGAAAACGGATTTTACAAGAGTAAAAAATTGAAGGCAATAACACCCAAAATTCCGGTTTTTGTGCGCTCACGCACACGCGGTTGGACTTTGAGAGTTTTCAACCATTGGCATGGTTGCGTGGGATAATTACACAGTTCCCATACAAATCTGAGCCCTCTAGGGGCCATAGGACCGAAGTAATTGGGACCGGAGTAACACTGACGCAACTGTTGCGTCAATGGGGTTTAGCGTTACATACATTGCTGACGCAAATGATGCGTCGCTGGGGCTCAGTGGGTTAACCCCCGATTAACTGTATTTACAAATGAATAGCACCATTTTATACTGTACTATCATTTCCTGTTTTCACATAAGATTGGTAGTTTACTTACAAGCAGCCTCGTAAGGATCAATATATATGTTGTTGCTTGTTTTCCTTCATACTCCTTTGTATAACTAGAAACACACACACTCACATACACAAATACAGAGAGAGAGAGAGAGAGAGAGAGATAGAGTGAGAGTGAGAGAGTATTCTTCTATACTCTTCTTCAACTCAAATGTGCCAACTAATATGAAGATTGAGTCCGTGTACCTGTGTAACTCTTCTGTAACTGTATGTAACTCTCTCTCTCTCTCTCCCTCTCTCTCTCTCTCTCTCTCCTTAACAGACCTCAACAGACTGGGTGAATGGTCGGAGGTGATGCATATCGACCAAGCAAACCAAGTCAGGCTATTCACTATTGGGAATGCCTCTGGAATTGACTGACTTGGAAAAGGATTTGGGTGTTCTGATTAGCAGTGACCTAAAGTGTTCCAAGCAGTGCATTGAAGTAGAGAAGAAAGCTCAGAAATTATTGGACTATAGAGGCAATATAAGTATAGAAATAAGGAAATAGTCCTCGCACTTTACAATGCTCTGATACGGCCTCTCCTGGAGTATGCTGTTCAATTCTGGTCTCCAGCAATCAAGAGAGATATAGAGCGACTAGAAAGAGTACAAGCTAGAGCTACAAAACTTATTCCATCACTTAGAAGAATGAGCTATGTGGACCGGTTGAGAGCTCTTCATGATCTCTTCCCATTGGAGTCATGCAGACTACGAGGTTAGCTCATTGAAATTTTTAAAATACTTAATGGGTTTGACAACGTGGATTATAGCAAAATGTTTAGCCTTAATATGAATACAACGTGCAACCATGGCTGGAAATTATAATTGAAAAAGCTCAGCACTAGTATTTGTGGAAAAAAAATCATATATAAGATCTGTTCTACCTGGACCAAACTTCCCTCCGAAGTTGTAAACAGTTCTTCAGTACAGAAGTTCAAGAAGAGAGTAGATATTATTGTGCACACTTTGTAATGAGTGTAGTGCACTAAACAGTAGCTCTAATTCCACTTTGAGTATCTCCTCGGAATGGACCGCAAGGACTCAGAGATACTAACTATTACTTGTAACTCCTTGTAACTCTCCCTTTCCTCCCGCGCCTCCTTCCTCATCTCCGCCAGGATTTCCTCTTCTAGAAAGTTTTCTCAACAGACAGATTCCTTTTCCTCATCTTCTGCTTTCACCTCCTCCTCATTTCTTCTTCATCTTTCTTCTTCTGAGTCTTCTTCCTTCTTCTTCCTTTCCCTCTTCTCTCCCTGCTGATCCTCTTTCTCTTTCTTAACCACCTCCTTCTCTATATAATAACATAACAGTACATTTGGCTATCATTCTGTCTATCCATTGGTTGGTCTACCATTCGTCGTAATAAACTATATTATGCTGTGGTATAATACAAACACACCCACTCACACACACACAAACACTCACACACATCTACCTATCTATGCATCTATCTATGTATACATGTATGCATGTATGCATGAAGGGAGTGAAGTGTTTTTAAAGTGAGTTTAGTGTTTTTAAAGTGAGTTAAGTGTTTTTAAGTGAGTGAAGTGATCTGAAGAAAGTGATCGTCACCATGCCTCGTGCCTGTACGAACTGCGCCGGTAGGTTTGGTGCTTCCATGTTTGCTCCTGCCTATCCACAAGTCTGCCGACTCTGCCAGCAACGAGAGGATTTGACAGCAAAATTGGATCAAGCCCACAACAAGATCAACACCCTCACCAGGAAGCTGGAATCACTCCAAGAGTTTGTAACACTCAACGTTGGAGTATCACTAACTCCAATTGTTTCAACTCCAGCATCCAACACCGCCCCAATGTCATCTGCCAACAATCCAACACCTGCAGTAGATACTGCAGCAGATGCTTCTGACGAACCTGAGCCGACATCAAACCAGGACAGCCGCCCTGTTCACCTTAGTCTCTCCCCCACTCCTCGTGCAAGAAGCCTGCTAGCACGAACATTACCAACCCCTTACCCCCGTTCTAACCACTCCTCTCCCCGACCTGTACGTAGAGTCCCGCCACCACAGGTTTCCGGATTTACACCAGTGAGGAACGGTGCACGGCCAACGCAGAAAAGGTCTCATCTACCAGTCACAATGTCAAACGGATTTGAGATATTGGTAGAGATGGAAGACGAAGCAGAAGAGACCAGGCTCGTTGGGGATTCCATCCTACGATGACAGGTCGAAGAGTTCTGCGACAGAGTCCCAAATCAACGAAAAAGATTTTGCATCCCAGGAGCTGGACTGGACGACATTGTGGAAGCCTTCGTAGATACCACAAAGGATGCAAATGAAAATACCCTTTGTATCATCCATGCTGGTTCAAATGACGTCATGCGCACCAGATCTGAAGAGTTGATTGAGAAATATCGCAAGATGATCCAGCACTACAAAAACAAGTCAAGGAATATCATCATCTCAGGCATTCTCCCCAAGATCGACGCACCTGATAAATTCTACGACAAGGCCTTCAGCACAAATAGCCGACTAAAATATTTGTGTCTGAGGGAAGAAGTTGAATTCATCAACCTCTGGGACAACTTCTACAACCAGCCTACTCTGTTCCGCAAGGATGGCACTCATCTAAACCCTGTGGGTTCAGCACGCATGGGTCGTGTCCTACACGAAGCAGTCCGCAGCCATGGATCAAAAAACGCCATCCGAGAAGAAGCAGCAGTGACATAAATCATCCAACGCCAAGAAAAAAACAGAGGCAACCGAGGACCACCAGCGATAAGGATCGAAGACAGCGAGGATGGAGGACAGCCATGAACATAAATGTAGATCCGACAAGAACCAAAAATATTATTAAAGAGCGTTCAAGTTCCGTGAGTTCTAAAATAACAAATTTAAAGGTTTTCTATGCAAACGCTCGTAGTAGCATACGCAATAAATTTTCAGATTTAGAGGAGCTAGTGTTTACAGAAAATTATGATGTGATTGGCATAACAGAATCTTGGCTCAATACAGAAGATAGACTTTTTAGCAGAGTATTCACTTCCCGGTTATGTAATGTTTAAGAAAAGCCGAATAAATCGAAATGGAGGTGGCGTTTTACTTTATATCAAAGAAAGTCTGAACCCTACCCTCCTGTCATAGCCTCAAATTGTGAACGTCGACGCATCTTTTGTGCTAATAAAGAATAATAAAGGTACAAAAATAATACTTGCATTAATATACAGACCTCCAGCTCAATCAGTGCAAACTGACCGAGAAATATACGAACAAATTGCAGATGTAAGTAACTCACAAGATACCGTAATTTTTGGCGACTTTAATTTACCTGTGACCAAGTTGGGCGATACTCTTACTTCACACTCCGGACATGACTTGTATACGAACTTGCAAGAGAGTTCGGTTTATCAATTTGTTCGAACGCCGACCCGTGGTAATAACGTTCTTGACATTGTACTTGCAACAAAAGAAGAATTAATAGAGAATTTGAATGTTGGTGATGAATTCAGTAACAGCGACCATCGTACGATAACTTTCACTTTAAACTTTACTAGTAACGAACCAAATAGTAGCATCGAAAAAGTCCCTAATTTCAAGAAAGCAAACTTCCATAAACTTAGAACCATGTTTAAAGAAACTGACTGGAGCTTTTTAATTCACAATAACGACATAAATACATCTTGGAAGTTATTCGAAGCCACTTACCTAAAAGCAGTGCAAGACTGCATACCATCGAAAATACGGCGTCCAGGCCATAATAATAAGCCCAAATGGTGCAATAAAGATATATCAAACTGCCTGCTTGCTAAAAAATTTGCTAATGATAGATTAAAATCCTCACAAAATGACGAAGAACGGCTGAAATTTGTAGAGCTACGACGCAAAGCCAAAAAGTTAATTAAGCAAAGTAAAAAGACCTTAGAGTTACATATTGCGAATCAAAGTAAAACAAACTTGAAAGAATTATATAGTTATATCAGAAAGAAAAAAGTAGTTACTTCAACTGTTGGACCGTTAGTCGATGAAAATGGAGAATACACCAAAGACGAAGCACAAATGAGTAATGCCCTCAATACCTTCTTTGCATCAGCTTTTACAACAGAAGACCTCAGTGATATCCCTACACCATCGCCGATTCAGATTGATAATTCAGATGTTCTAAGCAATATCACCGTTACAGAGAGAGAAGTATTGAATTGTTTAGATAAACTCAAGGTAAATAAAACGCCTGGACCTGATACAATCTCGCCTAGAGTTCTAAAGGAAGCTAAGGATGAGCTCTCCAAACCACTGACATTACTATTCAATAAATCCTTGCAGTCTGGAACTATGCCCGATCAGTGGAAGCTAGCCAACGTAACACCGATATTAAAAAAAGGCAGCAAATCCCTACCCCGTAACTATCGTCCAATTAGCTTAACCTCAGTTGTATGTATAATGCTAGAAACTGTCATACGAGACAGACTCGTAAATCACTTAGAGGAAAATAACAAACTTAAAGATACTCAACACGGCTTTCGTAAAAAAACATTCCTGTTTAACAAACCTCTTAGACTTCTTCCACGATATCCTCAACCTCTACGATGAGAGTAAAGCTGTAGATATTATATACCTTGATTTTCAAAAGGCCTTTGACAAAGTTCCCCACAAACGTTTACTGCTAAAACTAAAAGCGCATGGAATACAAGACGTGTTGAAATGGATAGAAAATTGGCTCAGCGACAGAAAGCAAAGAGTAGTCATAAACGGTAAGGCATCTAAATGGACCAATGTAAGTAGCGGGGTACCCCAGGGATCGGTACTAGGACGAATTCTCTTTCTAATTTACATCAACGACATAGATGAGGGTCTCACCTGTACAATCTCAAAATTTGCTGACGATACAAAAATTGCAAATAGCGTACTCTCAAAAGAACAAGTTGACGATATGCAACACAATCTAGATAAATTGTCATGTTGGGCCAAAATTTGGCAAATGAGTTTCAACGCGGATAAATGTAAAGTACTACATATCGGATACCTAACTGAGAAATCAAACTATTCGATGAATGGCACTCAGCTTAAGAATGTAAACAGAGAAACCGATCTGGGAGTAACAATATCGAGTAACCTAAAACCGAGTCAACAATGTTCAGAAGTTGTTAAGAAGGCAAACAAAATAATTGGCTTTATAGGCAGGTCATTTGAGCATAAATCCAAAGAAGTTATCCTAACCCTTTACAATTCCTTAGTCCGCCCTCTTCTGGAATACTGCGTTCAATCCTGGTGCCCTTATTACCAAAAAGATATAAACAAGCTAGAACGAGTTCAACGTAGAGTTACCAAAATGATACCTTGCCTAAAGAACAAACCATACGAAGAGCGTCTTAGAGAAATAAATCTATTTCCTTTAACCCAGCGCAGATTAAGAGGTGACTTAATTCAAGTGTTCAAAATCATCAAAGGCATCGACAATATGAACTGTAATAAGTACTTCACTATCAACCAATCTAATTACACGCGGGGAAACGGTTGCAAAATTATTGGTAAATCTTTTAACTCCCACAAATCTAAGAATTTCTTCTTCAATCGAGTTGTCAACTTGTGGAATGGGCTTCCCCGAAACGTTATAGACTGCATCACCGTTGATTCATTTAAACTCCGCCTAGACAAATATCTCGCATCAAACCCGTGACTGACTGCGTTTGTAAATGAATAACTTTATTTTATCCCCCCCTCAGTTACTAAGCCATTTGTCCCCTACTAACTTCATAATCTTGCCACGGACATTAGTTTCAGGGCAGTAATTCCCTTTACAATGTTCCCTTACCCACTCTAAACCACTGTTTGGACACTTGATCCTCAGTGTTTTGGAGGACAAGCAACCTAGAAGGGTCACTAGATATGTTGTTGCTTGATTTCCTTTGTACTCCTTTGTACTTTGTATGTATGTAAGTATCTATGTATATATCTATCTATCTATCTACCAACCTATCTATCTATCTATACACACACATACACACAAACAAACACACACACACATATACACACACACACACACTGTATACTATCTCCCTTCATATCTATCTGTTGCATCTATCCATCGGTGTAGCTATCTATCTCTCGCCCACGGGACTAGACAAATGGCGAAGTCTATTACTACTTTACAACTCATCTTAACTTCCTCTCTCTCTCTCTCTCTCTCTCTCTCTCTCTCTCTCTCTCTCTCTCTCTCTCTCTCTCTCTCTCTCTCTCTCTCTCTCTCATTTTCTCTCACATATATTACTAATCTTAAAGGATAGCAACTAATGACATGCACTAATATAAACTAAACAGTGAATTATATACATATAGAAATAGAAACTACGGACATACACACAATTATGCATGCCTTTCTCCTCTTTATATAATGAGACATAACTTCAGACATCCATTACACCTGACCTACCCCTAGCTCCAACACAACATGGCTTTAGGCCACTGCACTCCACAAACACTCTTCTCACAGACCTTACACAAAGAGCTTTCGACGGCATCAACTCAGCTAGACCACCACACAGATCACTATTAACCACACTCGACATTAGTAAAGCCTTCGATGCCATCCCCCGCCACAACCTAACAAACAAAATCTACAACACAAACATGCACAACAACACAAAAAGGTGGCTGGCCAACTTCCTAGAAGGCAGATGTGCTCACGTATCTTTTGCCGGTCAGTCATCTAAAATCAGAAACTTTTCAAACGGAGTCCCACAAGGATCCATCCTATCGCCCGCACTCTTCAATCTGTACATGCACGATATAACTACACCCAATACGCCCCAAATAAACTTAGCCTCCTATGCAGATGACATAACACTCACATGCACACACCATGACCCAAAAAGAGCAACAGATCTCCTTCAACCCTATCTCAACACACTACATGGCTGGTGCACTACAAACAGACTTAATCTAGCCCCAGCCAATTCCACCGCAACCCTGCTCACAAGTTGGACAGGAGAACACGAATACATCCTTCAACTCACCATAAACAACACACCCCTAACACATACACACACACCCAAAATCCTAGGAGTAACATATGATACTCATATGACATTCAAACAGCACACCACAAAAATTAAAAAGAAACTGATACCCAGACTTAACGCCCTCAGGTCACAGTCTTGCTCACACAAAATTTACAAATTTAGCCTGCTGTCAACATTTAAAAAAAACATATCCCGGCGAGCGGTAAAACATATCCCGGCGAGCGGTAAAACATATCCCGGCGAGCGGTAAAACATATCCCGGCGAGCGGTAAAACATATCCCGGCGAGCGGTAAAACATATCCCGGCGAGCGGTAAAACATATCCCGGCGAGCGGTAAAACATTTCCCGGCGAGCGGTAAAACATATCCCGGCGAGCGGTAAAACATATCCCGGCGAGCGGTAAAACATATCCCGGCGAGCGGTAAAACATATCCCGGCGAGCGGTAAAACATATCCCGGCGAGCGGTAAAACATATCCCGGCGAGCGGTAAAACATATCCCGGCGAGCGGTAAAACATATCCCGGCGAGCGGTAAAACATATCCCGGCGAGCGGTAAAACATATCCCGGCGAGCGGTAAAACATATCCCGGCGAGCGGTAAAACATATCCCGGCGAGCGGTAAAACATATCCCGGCGAGCGGTAAAACATATCCCGGCGAGCGGCAAAACATATCCCGGCGAGCGGCAAAACATATCCCGGCGAGCGGTAAAACATACCCCGGCGAGCGGTAAAACATATCCCGGCGAGCTGTAAAACATATCCCGGCGAGCGGTAAAACATATCCCGGCGAGCGGTAAAACATCCCGGCGAGCGGTAAAACATATCCCGGCGAGCGGTAAAACATCCCGGCGAGCGGTAAAACATATCTCGGCGAGCGGTAAAACATATCCCGGCGAGCGGTAAAACATATCCCGGCGAGCGGTAAAACATATCCCGGCGAGCGGTAAAACATATCCCGGCGAGCGGTAAAACATATCCCGGCGAGCGGTAAAACATATCCCGGCGAGCGGTAAAACATATCCCGGCGAGCGGTAAAACATATCCCGGCGAGCGGTAAAACATATCCAGGCGAGCGGTAAAACATATCCCGGCGAGCGGTAAAACATATCCCGGCGAGCGGTAAAACATATCCCGGCGAGCGGTAAAACATATCCCGGCGAGCGGTAAAACATATCCCGGCGAGCGGTAAAAACATATCCCGGCGAGCGGTAAAACATATCCCGGCGAGCGGTAAAACATATCCCGGCGAGCGGTAAAACATATCCCGGCGAGCGGTAAAACATATCCCGGCGAGCGGTAAAACATATCCCGGCGAGCGGTAAAACATATCCCGGCGAGCGGTAAAACATATCCCGGCGAGCGGTAAAAAATCGCCACCTGAATTGGGATAAACGTCTTAAACAGTAGGCTGAATGGGGACGAATGAATACAACCTAGAGAGAGAGAGGGAGAGAGAGAAAACAAAAGTGGGCCCCTTAAGTTTAGTCCCATTAACTTTGAGATTTTAAGACGTTCGTTACATTAATTTGGCGATTTTAAGACCTTTCGCCCCATTTATTTGTCAATGTAAAGATCTTTCGCGCCATTTATGTATCAATATTTTCCTTTGTTCGCAAGCCGGTAATTCTAGGAGGACGGCCTGGACATTTTTCTAAAGAGGAATGTACAAATTTATCTTGAAGGGGGTGTTTTTAAAAGTTTGATGGAGGTCTAGCGAGATCTATTTACAGTGCTGTAAATAGATCAATAAATCAATAAACCCAATAATAACCACTGCCCCTTAACTCTACCTTATTCCGAGGGGTCACTTGGCAGCCATATATTTCGTCTATGGTTTGGCGATTTTAACCCTGAGAAGATACAATACGCATTTTGTTTTTGTTTTCTGGTGATTATCAGACGATTGTATTCAGATTAGGAAGGGTATATGGAAGTTATCAGACGATTGTATTCAGATTAGGAAGGGTATATGGAAGTTATCAGACGATTGTATTCAGATTAGGAAGGGTATATGGAAGTTATCAGACGATTGTATTCAGATTAGGAAGGGTATATGGAAGTTATCAGACGATTGTATTCAGATTAGGAAGGGTATATGGAAGTTATCAGACGATTGTATTCAGATTAGGAAGGGTATATGGAAGTTAGAGAGTTGCTTTTAATTCCCACAAAGCCTTTCTAAGCTGCATAAAATCGTCTAAAGATTGCCAGAAAAAAATTCAATACGCATCATGATCCTCAAGGGGTTAAGATGTTTTGCCTCATTTTCTTGGTGGTTTTGACACGGTTCACCCCATTCAGGTGTGGATTTTTCTCCTGGCAACTAATACCTGAATACAGTTTAGGAGAATCAGGCCTTAGGCCGGACATAATATTATTTCCTACCGATTTTTTTTATAAATATAACTTGAAGGGGATCTAGAATGAGGGTGGATATAACTTGAAGGGGGATCTAGAATGAGGGTGGACATAACTTGAAGGGGGATCTAGAATGAGGGGATATAACTTGAAGGGGATCTAGAATGAGGGTGGATATAACTTGAAGGGGGATCTAGAATGAGGGTGGACATAACTTGAAGGGGATCTAGAATGAGGGTGGACATAACTTGAAGGGGGATCTAGAATGAGGGTGGATATAACTTGAAGGGGGATCTAGAATGAGGGTGGATATAACTTGAAGGGGGATCTAGAATGAGGTGGATATAACTTGAAGGGGGATCTAGAATGAGGGTGGACATAACTTGAAGGGGGATCTAGAATGAGGGTGGATATAACTTGAAGGGGATCTAGAATGAGGGTGGATATAACTTGAAGGGGGATCTAGAATGAGGGTGGATATAACTTGAAGGGGGATCTAGAATGAGGGTGGATATAACTTGAAGGGGGATCTAGAATGAGGGTGGATATAACTTGAAGGGGGATCTAGAATGAGGGTGGATATAACTTGAAGGGGGATCTAGAATGAGGGTGGATATAACTTGAAGGGGGATCTAGAATGAGGGTGGATATAACTTGAAGGGGGATCTAGAATGAGGGTGGATATAACTTGAAGGGGGATCTAGAATGAGGGTGGATATAACTTGAAGGGGATCTAGAATGAGGGTGGATATAACTTGAAGGGGGATCTAGAATGAGTGTGGACATAACTTGAAGGGGGATCTAGAATGAGGGTGGACATAACTTGAAGGGGGATCTAGAATGAGGGTGGACATAACTTGAAGGGGGATCTAGAATGAGGGTGGATATAACTTGAAGGGGGATCTAGAATGAGGGTGGATATAACTTGAAGGGGGATCTAGAATGAGGGTGGATATAACTTGAAGGGGGATCTAGAATGAGGGTGGATATAACTTGAAGGGGGATCTAGAATGAGGGTGGATATAACTTGAAGGGGGATCTAGAATGAGGGTGGATATAACTTGAAGGGGGATCTAGAATGAGGGTGGATATAACTTGAAGGGGGATCTAGAATGAGGGTGGATATCCTGAAAGGTGTTCAAGGGACAAACATAAGAAAACAAAAAAATAAACAATACAAAACAAAAATCTAGAATACAAATTAACCCTCAACAAGAATAACAACAACACCCAAATAACCACTTTAAAACGTCGGATCACCTATTGTTAGCCTATCCATGAGTGTGACAACTTTGTTTTTATGTTTATTTCTAGTCTTCACATACATCTAAATTAGCATAATTAAAATGTACTATGTAAAATGTGGAACAGTTGGCAGTTGTATACTCGTAAACAATAATTTCTAGACAAACTTTGGATTAGTTGTTACGATACATTGGCGCCAGGGTTACCAAATGAAAACACAAAATACCGCTACATCCGTTCTCAAAGGTTACTAGAATATCGCTAGATAGTCGATGAAAGTAAAATTTCGTTCGAATATTACCACAATCTCAAGAATATGGCTCTAATATGTCTGAAATCTATAGAATATCGCTAGGATTCATGTCGCTAAATGTAAAATAATTGTCGTTCGATCGAAGTAAATCCCTCTAGATCTAGCGGGAAAGTAGCTAGATTGGTAACACTGATTGTTGCACTATCTGGAGAATCAACCTGTGCAATAAATGGTAAAAATACAGATATATACAGTATATATATAAAACTATACATTTTACTATGCCCAATAATAGAGACAATATAAACACCTAATAATTATATGTTAGAATAACTTTGAAAAGTTGACATACCGAATATTTGCACCATATGAGGAGGAGCACTTTATTGACAACGTTTCGCAGATAGCTTCTTCACGTCAGTAAAATATTGTAAATGGGAATCACTAATTAATGCTCACTGTTATATTTTGTCATTAGAAAGTGTTTAAGTCTTCCTCACCACAACTGTACATTTTCCTCTATAAAAGGGGATAGAAAATACAAGCATAACACCAAATACAGACACTTAATTGCCCCTATAGCTCTTTTCACATTACATTGAAATATGAAATGCTGCCATACATTCTAGTATGTGTTTTAATCTTCTCTTACGGTATAATACAGGTATACTAAATGTATCTATAACGTCTACTATGCACAATGAAAGACAATTATACAAACATACCTAATTATACATCGATCTCCTCCAAAAAAAAAACACAGATATAATAAACTGCATATATATTGAAATTTGACATAAAAATACATCACACTACATATGCCATGTGCTGGAGCGACCTTGGTGACCCTGGTCTCTGGGTCTTCTCCTGGGTGACCTGGATGTGTGTGAGTTGGTGCTTTTTATCTGTGCGTTGTTTTATGTTGTTTTTGTGTTTTCCCTGTTCTTGCTCTGTCTTGAGTCGGCTATCCCCAAAATGGGGATTAGGCCTGAGCATATAGATAGATAGATAGATAGACATATGCCAAGCTTCTCGCACTCTAAAATACAGATACACAAGTCTATCTATAATTTTCATTTTACATATAATAATATAAAAACATTATGTTTATCTTCTCTCTAACATAAATTAAACCCTGAAAACACGAGAAGATAATACAATACATAATATATCAATCACACTCACTCTTGCTCTCATTCTTCTCTCACTCCCCCACTCACTCTCACTCTCTCTTCTCTCACTCCCTCACTCTCAGACTCATAGGCTTAATCTGTAGAAACGCAAATGGACTGAACATTCTTTAGCTGAGTGCTTTCAAAGATACATACACACAGACGTTCACAGCACAATGTACACACACGCATACACACAGAGGTATACATGTACACTCATTATCTCTGCCAACTAAAGCTTGCGGAGATTGTGAGATCTTCGTTGTTTGTCTGTATGTTTGTATGTCTTTCTGTCTGTATGAATGCCTGTTTGTCTGTCTTCTTGCCTGTCTGTTTTTCTGTTTGTATGTCTGTCTGTATGTATTTATGTCTGCAAGTATGTTTGCTTGTCTACTTGTTTGTTTGTTTATATGTCTGCCAGTATGTCTGTTTGTCTATCACTTTGTGTGTCTGTTTGTTTGTTTGTCTGTCTGTATGTATGTATGTATGTATGCAAGTATGTCTGTCTGTCTACCAGTATGTCTGTCTATCTGTTTGTTTGTTTGTCTGCCTGTATGCATGTATGTCTGCAAGTATGTCTGTCTGTCTACCAGTATGTCTGTCTATCAGTTTGTTTGTTTGTCTGTCTGTATGCATGTGTGTCTGCAAGTATGTCTGTCTGTCTACCAGTATGTCTGTCTATCAGTTTGTTTGTTTGTCTGTCTGTATGCATGTATGTCTGCAAGTATGTCTGTCTGTCTACCAGTATGTCTGTTTATCTGTTTGTTTGTTTGTCTGTCTGTATGTATGTATGTCTGCCAGTATGTCTGTCTGTCTACCAGTATGTCTGTCTATCTGTGTGTTTGTTTGTCTGTCTGTATGTATGTATGTCTGCCAGTATGTCTCTTTGTTTGTCTTTCTGTCTGTCTGTTTCTTCATTTGTAAGGAGGATCTCTCAAAAACTAATGAACTGATTTACATTAAACCTCCACAATGCCGTCCTCTGGTACCGGACAAGAAACGATTAACTTTTGGCCTAGATCTGATGACCCCCCCCCCCCCCCCTCCCCTAATAGATCTGATGACCCCCCCCCCCTCCCCCCCTAATCGATATAACCGACCATATATGAGCGGTTTGTGGTTGACCTACGCGGTTTTGCTGTGAGATATACTGTTACCAAAGGTCTTATGATGATTTGGATGCTGCATTTACTATACCGGAATTCACGGGAGACAGGAAATAGCCGCTTGGTAACCCTCTTCCGAACTGTCCGATTTCGTGCATTCTTGTTGTGGATAGCTAAATGATATGCAGTGATATAAAAGACAGTTGACTTCATAGGAAAACAATCAAATAAATTGTACTTACTTTTTTTCTAAACACCAACATAAATGTAACAAAAGCATTAGTAGTGAACTGATGTTATTAATGGCTGTGGTCAGGTGAAGGCAACGATACAGTGTGGTGGAGGAAGGGAAGGGTGTTATATGATTTACCTTATATTAGTAGTGAACTGATGTTATTAATGGCTGTGGTGAGGTGAAGGCAACGAGACAGTGTGGTGGAGGAAGGGAAGGGTGTTATATGATTTACCTTATATTAGTAGTGAACTGATGTTATTAAAGGCTGTGTTCAGGTGAAGGCAACGAGACAGTGTGGTGGAGGAAGGGAAGGGTGTTATATGATTTACCTTATATTAGTAGTGAACTGATGTTATTAATGGCTGTGGTCAGGTGAAGGCAACGAGACAGTGTGGTGGAGGAAGGGAAGGGTGTTATATGATTTACCTTATATTAGTAGTGAACTGATGTTATTAATGGCTGTGGTCATGTGAAGGCAACGAGACAGTGTGGTGGAGGAAGGGAAGGGTGTTATATGATTTACCTTATATTTCCCATTTAAAACAATATTTTTGTGTCACATATGGAGATGCACTGGTTGGAAGCATTATAGGCACAAGTGAACAATGAACACCCAAATATTAGGTGAACAGAAACGGTATACATAAAGTGTTCTTAGGAATATTTGTCAAACTCCAACACATAAACAATTGAAACACTTTTTACGCATATGATTTGTGTTACAGTTAAGGGGAGAGGGTTGGCTTTTCTGGTTCTCCTTCTCCTTCATGTTTAGCCCCTTTATTTTTTCCATTTTAAGACGTTCATATTCCATTAGGTTAGCAATTTTCACACTTTTCGACCCATTTCAGTATAAATTTTAAGACCTTTCGTGCCATTTAGGTGTCGTTTTTTTTCCTGGCGAGCGATAGCGAGTCTGTAATATAGGAGGATCCAAATTTATCTAGAAGGGGGATCTTGGGGATGTTTTATTAAAGTTGGTGGAGGTCTAGGGAGGAATTATATAAATAATAATATATGCAAAACATCGACCAAATACTTTACCCTTCCCCCTTAAGCGTTATATTGTACAGTGTAGTGTATGTCCCCCCCCCCCCCCTCCCTCCAACCTTTACTTTTACTTACCAGCCTAATTATACATTAAAAGTACCTTTTAGAGTATTTAGTTCAGTACCGGTATATAATATTGATTTATTGCAAGGGAGTTATTCAAAACATTGATATACATTATGATTGTTCCTTCTTCATTCATTCTTAGAGTTTATAGCATTTCATATAAATAGGTTAATTATCAATTTTGTTTGTTTTTCAATTGCTCTTCATTATTTACTTCTTTCATTTTGTAATTTCCTCCAAAATATAACATAAACCAGGTTTGAGTAAGGAAATCTTTTAAAAGCATTTCTACGTGATAAACTCTCTTTCAATTCATTGCTTATATGTATTTCGTAGTATTGTTACTCATACCATAACTTTTTGTTTGTTTTTCCATTCCTTTGTTTGTTTTCCTTTAAACTTTCTTTTCCTTACCATATACTCTAATGGTAAATGAGTTTGGAACAGTGTGCGAAAAACGGAATTTGAAGGTAAATACGGGGAAGAGCAAGGTTATGGTCTTCGAAAGGGGTGAAGTCACAGAGTGTGAGGTGAAGCTGAAAGGTCAGGCTATGGAGATCGTCAACTCTTTTAAGTATCTGGGCAGCGTGTTGAGTAAAGATGGGACTATGGATGAAGAGGTGCGGGAGAGGGTACAACAGGGGAAGAGGGTTGTAGGAACGCTAAAAGCAGTAACAAGAAATAGGGTGGTCAGTATGGAAGTGAAGAAGTCCTTGCATGACAGTGTGGTAATCCCGACACTGACTTACGGAAGCGAAGCATGGACGTTGGTTGAGAGACTCAGACCAAGAGTGAGAGCAGTGGAAATGAATTACTTAAGGAGTGCGTGCGGAGTTACATGGAGGGATAGACAGACTAATGAGGAAGTAAGAAGGAGGTGTGGTGTGGAGGTAGATGTGCTGGAAAGTGTGAAAAGGAACAACTTGAGATGGTTCGGCCATATGGAACGTATGGAAAGCGAGAGAATGACTAAGAGGGTGTACGAGAGCGAGGTGGAGGGACAGAGGGGGAGAGGTAGACCGAATATGAGGTGGAAGGATGGAGTGAGGAACTACATGAACGAAGGCGGTGCTGGTTGGGGGGAGGGGCGTCGACTGACTGGGGACAGAGGTGCATGGGGGCGGTTCGTTCGTGGCCACCCCTTCGGGGATCACGGCGTCAGGCAATAGATAGATAGATAGATACTCTAAACAAGGTGTGTCCCCTGCAGAACACATGAACAACAACAACAACAATGGTACTCATAATAAAGGCGTTAACCCCTTTTGTACCGGCGACGTCTTTGTAACTTTTTCCGGCTATGTGTAGATTGTTTTATGAAGCTTAGGAAGGAGCAATGGTAGCTAAAGGGATTAATTGAGATAATCTATAGCCTTTTAATAGATAGATGTTCTTCCTAAGCTGAACAAAATCGTCTAATAGTTGCCAGAATGTAATGAAAAGTACATCACCGGTACAGAAGGGGTTAATGTCATTTGCCAGCCGATTTCAACGCATTATCTGGCTTCTTAAAATACAAATGGCGTGCAAACTTTATGTACGTATATATAAATTAGAGGATATTCTTAAAATCTTTGATATTACAATACGCTTATAATATGCACAATGTTTGCTACAATTAATTGTGTTCAATTATGCACACACAATCTTTACAGAGTACTCCAATGGTCGTTATTACCTCCGTGTCATGGCGTCTTTTTTATCTTCGTTTTTTGCTTTCTTTTCGTCATCATATTCTCTTAACTTTTTGCCCATTTGACATATCTTTTAATTAAGGTTTGCAGGGGAGTCTTTTCATGATATGTTCATGGTGCGAAGTTTCTTGATGTATTCTGAGTTCATGCTTTTATTAAATTTACTTCAAACTTCGTACTTTTCCATGTCTGGACCCTCTTCTCTCTAATGATTAGTCCCATTAGTGTTGTGTTTTAAGACAGTCGCCCCATGTATTTGACGATTTTAAGACCTTTCGTGCCATTAGGTGTCGATTGTTTCCTGGCGAGCGATAGCGAGCCTGCAATTTAGGAGAACCCAGCCGATGGCCAGGGCATTTTTCTACCGAAAAATGCACAAATTCGTCTCGACGGGAGGTCTTCGGGGTATTCCTTTACGCCTGATGGAGGTCTAGGGAGGAAATGTAAAAAAATCATAAATACATAAATAAATAAACACATAAATAAAAATCTCGCTCAATGGCCTTGTTTGCTCCGTTCATTCTATCCTTCACTCTTTCTTTCTTTCTTTCTTCTAATAAGCCAGATTCAGTCTGGTTCTCTACTTCTATTTGTCCAGATGTGTCTTCGTCATATCTACAGTTACACAGTTTGTTCCTTTATTATTACTTTCTGACACTTAACCCTCCTGGCTCGGGCTAGCTCTCCTAATGACAGTGCGGCATACCCGGGCGATCTGACCGAAAAACGTCTAGGCCTAGGCTACCGTATTTTGGTTAATTTTAACTGCTAGAAATTTCCCACACATCTATAAATGTAGTGCGGTTTCCAATCTGTAGACTGGTGTTGAGTAGAGCTCTCTAAGTCAACTGGTTCAGTTGTGATGACGATTTTAGTGGAGAGCATTTCAGGCAATGTTAGCAATACGACGATCTTTTCACTACTGAAACAACGACATACAGACATACAATAACAAACGAGTCTTCTCCTTCTTGTTTTCAGAGGTGCGGTGACGCAACGATCGGCTTTGTTTACATGCGTCGGACGCACAGCGTTCAGACCAAGCTGAATAGGCTTTCAAGCTTACTGTATATTAAAATGACACCCGGGTACCGGCCCATCTGCCGTGGTGTCATATTAAAATGACACCCGGGGAGGAAGGGTTAAGGTTGAATTACATTATCCGTACTATAAGATTTTTTATTTAATGGCTTATTCTTAAGCCATGTATCTCATCTTGTTTCCACCTTATCATTCCTTCATCGCTCTCTCTCACTCGCGTTTGCTCTCTCTTATTTTAACAGTCTCTGAATCACACACACACAGACACAACACACACACACGCAGACACACACACACATACACACACAGATACACAAGCATCTCTCTCTCTCTCTCTCTCTCTCTCTCTCTCTCTCTCTCTCTCTCTCTCTCTCTCTCTCTCTCTCTCTCTCTCTGTCAACCAATAATAGCAGACTCTAAGGTTAAAGATCTCGGAGTTAAAATATCATAAAACCTAAAATCCTCAGAGCAATGTGCGGCGGCGGCAAATAAAGCTAACAAAGCCTTGGGATTTATCAAAAGAAATTTTACCTATATAAAGGAAAACATTATTTTGCCGTTATTCAAAAGCAATGTTAGACCCCATCTTAAATATGGTATTCAGTTCTGGTCCCAAAATCTCAAGAAATGCATGAAAAACAAGTCGAATCTGTGCAGCGTAGAGCAACTAAATTAATTCCCTCTCTAAACAACAAGCCATATTATGAAAGATTATTAAATTACATTTGTTCTCGATAACGAAAAGGAGGTTGAAAGGTCAACTTATCAAGTGTGTTAAGATACTTAAAGGAAGACAGAGTAGATATCAGGGCACTGTTCACGATTAATAACAATGCTGCAACTCGAGGTAATGGAATTAAAATAATTAGAAAAAAGACATGCTTAGATGTGACACACAATTTCTTCACATACATTGTAGTTAAAAAGTGGAATAGTTTACCAAGGGAGGTAGGTGGTCGACAGTAATTCAATTGCTACGTTTAAGAAAAGACTGGACGATCATCTGATGAAGATTGGATTAATATAAATTAATTAGTAGGCATGTTTTTTTTGTTTTTTTTTTTTTTCTATGTGATTGAGGGAGGCAAAAGGCATTACTGCCTATAGCGAGTGCCTCCCTCATAGTTGAAAGAGTGACAGGGCCAAAATCAAGGGACGTTAGAGCCAAAATGCCTGGACACACGGAGTTTGAAGCAATTTAAGTCATAGGAAGAGGGAAAGACTGATTCTGGGAGAGAGTTCCAGAGCTCAGCTGTTAAGTAGAAGAAAGTTTGAGAGTAACGTTTCACTCTTGGGTTGGAGAGTTGCACAGAGTAGGGGTGGGATTGAGTTGCAAGACGGGTACCACGTGCCCTACGTAAAGGAGGTGGTATGCACTGGGATAGCTCTGAGGAACACTGATTATTATAGTAGCGATAGAATAGCGAGACAGATGCAACATTGCGGCGGAGAGAGAGAGATTGCAGAGAGTTGGTGAGTGGACGGGAGTTAATGATACGAAAGGCCTTCCTTTCAACTTTGTCTAGGAGAGCGGTGTGAGAGGAACCTCCCCACACATGTGAACAATACTCAATACAAGGGCGCACTATGCCCCTGTACAGAGCAAGAAGCTGTGCAGGGGAAAAGAACCCCCTAAGGCGGTTGAGCACACCCAGCTTCTGGGAGGCTGCCTTAGCAAGACTGGTAATATGGTCCTTCCAAATGAGAGCAGAAGAAAAAGACACCAAGAATATTGAGAGAAGATGAAGGGTTGATTTCTGTATTGTTGAAGAATAAGGGATAGTCCGCTGGGAGATCCTGACGGGTAGATAGATGGAGAAATTGGGTTTTGGAGGCATTAAAGTTAACAAGGTTTTCTCTGCCCAAATTGGAAATAGTATTTAGATCAGAATTTAAGAGTTCTATGGCTTCATTACGTTTATCGTTGAGGAATTGCTGGCTGGGGCGTTCTGAAAAACTAATGGAGTAGTGTAAGGTTGAGTCGTCTGCGTATGAATGGATGGGAATTAAGGTACAGTTAAGGAGATCTTTTATAAAAATTAGAAAGAGAATAGGAGATAGGACAGAGCCCTGAGGAACACCGGAGTTTATAGGGTGAGGAAGTGAACTATGGCCATCCACAACCGCGGCTATGGAACGGCCGGAAAGGAAATTAGAGACAAAGGCACAGATGGAGGGATAGAAACCGAAGGAGGGTAGTTTAGAAATTAAAGATTTATGCCAGACTCTATCGAAGGCTTTCGATATGTCTAGTGCAATAGAAAAAGTCTCACCGAAGTCCCGAAAGGAGGATGACCAAGAGTTAGTAAGATATGAAAGAAGATCACCAGTAGAGCGACCCTTAAGGAAGCCATACTGGCGATCTGAGAGCAGATTATGAGAAGAGAAATGCTTAAGAAATTTGGAAGCAAGAATAGTTTCAAAAACTTTAGAAAGACAAGAGATGAGAGCAATTGGACGATAGTTGGAGGGTTGAGAGCGGTCACCCTTCTTTGGGACAGGTTGAATGTGAGCAAACTTCCAGCATGAAGGGAAGACGTTAGAGGATAGACAGAGACGAAAGAGTTTGCCTAGGCAGGGAGTCAGCACGGAAGCACAGTTTTTGAGAACAACAGGAGGAACACCGTCCGGACCGTACGCCTTATTAGTGTTAAGCCCAGAGAGGGTAGAAAGTACATCTTTAGAAGAGATTAGGATATTAGGCATAAGTACAAAGGAGTACAAAGGAGTACAAAGGAGTACAAAGGAAATCAAGCAACAACAGATCTAGTGACCCTTCTAGGCTGCTTGTCCTCCAAAACACTGAGGATCAAGTGTCCAAACAATGGTTTAGAGTGGGTAAGGGAACATTGGAAAGGGAACTACTGCCCTGCCACTAACGTGGCAGGACTAGGAAGTTAGTAGGGGAC
>JBAKBP010032160.1:0-23519 GCA_037953745.1 Lithodes maja
ATTATTATTTCTGGCATCCCAGAACTTAATATAGTTACCCCTATTAGATTAATTTACGTTGAAAGATCCAGGCAACCCTACCTTTCATCATTTTTCTATTAAGAAGTTATACTGGCATTTCCTCACAAAGAGCTACGGTAGAAAGATCTTTTGTGTTAGAGGGGTTTAGCGAGACACCCTCACGGGCACTCTGCTTATATAAATCCTAGGCGCAAATTGTTTGTGGCACCCCACCAGGATTTGTGACTAAAAGGTTAACACCGCCTGAGTTCTTTGAACCTCTTATAAGGGTTAGAGATAGTCAAGAAGAGCCACTATCTAAACTCTACTTGCGTTAGTCCGATACTATGTTAATCCGGCAAGACCTGAAACATAGTAATTAAAACCTCATTTCAAGAGTACCTGAACAGAACTCCCTCAACGATTAATATAAAGGTCAGGTTAGTCAAGTATTTGTTGGAAGCTATATGCTGAGAATACTTGCGTTAATCCGATATGGTGACCAACTGTCTATCCACTAATTACGGAACCATAATTTTATTCAAGACCCCAAACCCATTAATCCAACTGTAATTTCTTCACACGACCGGCCAACCTGGACGGCCCACAGAGCAGCTAAAGAACCCTCAACTAAAGCGCATCTCTACATAAAAAAATCCAATAAATAGAAACTACATATAATTCAGTATCAGTGACGAGATACCAGGAAAAGTTATAGTTCAAAAGTGACCGCCAAATAGAATTCCAAACATATCGAAATACGTGCAAGTGTACCACAAGTGTCCTACATTTAATTTTGGAGTTATAGTAACGAAGTGATTAACCTCTAGTGAATCTCCAATCTAGTGAATCTCCACCTGTCTTCGTAGCGCAATGGATAAATGCACTGAATTTCGGTGTGAGCATCCTAGGTTTGAATCCCTGGACTGCCACATGTATTTGTTGATTTCATTAATTGAGTTTAGGAGTAAAGTCGGTTGGTGGAGGTAACTTAATAATTTAATATAAAAAGAGTTACTTACACCTTTATGAACTCTGAAAATATCTCAGTGGATGCATAATAATTCAGAGTCCACAAAACTTGAACTCAACACTAGAAAAGTACATAAGTGTTTAATTTCCGTATTTATTGTCCATAAATACCGGAATACGTATCCTATCGTCCACAATTATGCAAGTGTAAAAGTCAACACCATATCTATAGTGAAACTGAATTAAATCTGAATTAGTAGTAATTTCTATATAAGCTTTCGAAAATAGAAGAGTGTGCAAATTTCACAAGAGAAATGTTACGTATGCAGTTGAAGTGAATATACGTGATCTCCATCCAGATCCGCGATCGTGCTCGTAGAATATTAAACTAAAGTTGTGCCACATATGATGACCACCATGTTTTAAAAGTGTTATAATTCATTCATATGTATTTTAGTGAATAAGTGAATAAAGCTATATTACCAATTATATTTATAATAAGTGAATAAAGCTATATTACCAATTATATTTATAATAAGTGAATAAAGCTATATTACCAATTATATTTATAATAAGTGAATAAAGCTATATTACCAATTATATTTATAATAAGTGAATAAAGCTATATTACCAATTATATTTATAATAAGTGAATAAAGCTATATTACCAATTATATTTATAATAAGTGAATAAAGCTATATTACCAATTATATTTATAATAAGTGAATAAAGCTATATTACCAATTATATTTATAATAAGTGAATAAAGCTATATTACCAATTATATTTATAATAAGTGAATAAAGCTATATTACCAATTATATTTATAATAAGTGAATAAAGCTATATTACCAATTATATTTATAATAAGTGAATAAAGCTATATTACCAATTATATTTATAATAAGTGAATAAAGCTATATTACCAATTATATTTATAATAAGTGAATAAAGCTATATTACCAATTATATTTATAATAAGTGAATAAAGCTATATTACCAATTATATTTATAATAAGTGAATAAAGCTATATTACCAATTATATTTATAATAAGTGAATAAAGCTATATTACCAATTATATTTATAATAAGTGAATAAAGCTATATTACCAATTATATTTATAATAAGTGAATAAAGCTATATTACCAATTATATTTATAATAAGTGAATAAAGCTATATTACCAATTATATTTATAATAAGTGAATAAAGCTATATTACCAATTATATTTATAATAAGTGAATAAAGCTATATTACCAATTATATTTATAATAAGTGAATAAAGCTATATTACCAATTATATTTATAATAAGTGAATAAAGCTATATTACCAATTATATTTCGAGATTATACATGTCCTCTATTGATTCTTTATATGTATTTGCATGAACTCTAATATCCCAGTCTAGCAGAACTCACCTTAACCAATCGTTAATCCTGCATAAAATCAGGGCATAACAGTTCTTCCATGCTGACTCCTTGCCTAGGCACTCTTTCGGCTCTGCCTACCATCTAACGTCTTTCTTTCATGCTGGAAGTTTGCTCTTATTCAACCTGTCCCAAAGAAGGGTGACCGCTCTCAACCCTCCAACTATGTCCTAATATTTGCTAGTGACCCCGGAATCAATAATGAAATGAACCCTCTCAATATTCCCCTTCTCATTTCTCTGAGTTGATCTTGTTATAACTGTTTAACCCTGGAATGGCGAGAACACTCTTAAGAGGTTTTGGTGGGCAAAGCCGAGAACACTCTTAACCTAAGAAGTGCGCATGGGGGTAATTAGAAACGTCCCCCTGTGCTGACGTATTTGAGCCGTTTCCATCACTAAAATATTCATTTTACCATAAATAGCATTAATACTTATCCATACGCGCCTATTATGGGTTGATTATAAAGGTATTAACCTGAAACAACAATAAAACGAGTGAAAACAGCGTTTGGATGGTCAAAATCGGAGATATAGGCCGCGAGTTATATAATGTATGGGTGAGGCAACCTGCTTTCCCGCCAATTTCCCCCAAGGCCACTGAGACACAGTCGATCAATATTCTCTCTCTCTCTCTTGCACTCGCTTGCTAACACTGATGACAATGCCCTGCTTGCAACTCGCTAATGTTAGCACAAAAATATACCTCAGAATAAGGGAATAACAGGGAAAATAGGTGATAACTGAAGGAGGGGAGGAAAGTGGGGAAGGAGGGGAGGTAGAGGAGTGATATTTTGCATGGCCCAGGGGCCCCCAAAAAATAAAAAAATACAATTTGTTTTTTTCGATGTTTAAAGTTCATTTTTTTTTTCTCTGACTCTTAAGAGTCTTCCCGCAGTCCGCCGGGGGAACTCTTAAGAGTCTTCCCGCAGTTCCCGGGTTAAGAAGTAAGGCCTAAAAAAGCATTTTAAAAGGCTCCAGTAGCACTTAAAACAAAATAAATGGTGTGTAAGTGAGATAATTCCCCTCCATACCTTCTATCACTCCTCCACATGTGTCAAAATCCCCTCCTTCCCCCCCCCCCCCTTTCAATGATCACCTATTTTTCCTCTTATTCCCTTGTTTATCTGTGTATTTACCATGCCAATATCTCCAAACTGGTCCTAAGGTGTGGTCTTGCATGTGTCTATGCGTGGGAAAGAGAGAGAGAGAGAGACAGGCCTCAGTCTCCCTCCAGGCATCGAGAGAGCAGGGTGTAGGCCTCGCATGTGTCTCACCTCATGAATGAACGGTCGGCAATAATTCGCGATTTTCACCCTCCAAACACAATTCCCACTTGTTTTATTGCTGTTACATGTTAATATCTTCATATTAAACGTAAAATAGGCGCATATGAATAAGTAATAACGATATTTATCGTAAAATGAGGATTTCAGGCGGGAATGATGCCTAATATGGCCGCCCAGTTGTATGGTACATGTTCACTACATATAGCTCTTGCTTACCGGCTAAGGACAAGAATTTCTTGAGTAAGGGATGGCACACTCCAGAAACATAAGAGCAGTGAGAATCGCAATGCAACATATCATTACTAACCTTCAATGCAACATATGATTACTAACCTTCAATGCAACATATGATTACTAACCTTCAATGCAACATAGGATTACTAACCTTCAATGCAACATATCATTACTAACCTTCAATGTTCATTTTCTTTTTCTTTCATAGTGGCATTAAATTCAAATGACGTTCCATAGGTATTTAACTGTGTTGCCTATGATAGTTTGGTTAGTTCTTGTTGTGGCAGATAATTCCCCATAAAGGGCGCCAAATATGATTAATGGTAGTACTGTCCAAACTCTGATATGGACAGTCTTACTTTAAGTATTACATTAAGTATTTAGTATTAAGTTTGTGGGATCAATAATTATATAGAATAATTAAAAGGTTAATAAATATGTTCTATATTGAATATTGGGTAATCTATCATTCCTATGAACTTAGGTAATTCTAATTGGGTGGGAAAAAATATACCTACCCATTTGCGCATGCGTGATAGCGGCGCACTTCCCGCAAAAGGTGAGGGCCACGCACTCACTCTCTCCCTAGTCGCCACAACTACCAGACCGTCTGCCTACGCTCTTGTATTTTCACCTCACCTTTCGCCCCATTAGTGATAGTACTCAGCTCATCAATTCTCCATCTATCCATACTAATCCATAGATCATTAATCATCATTCCCATCAATCATTAAGTATAGTGGCCCCCTTCTTTAAACATCAACTCTATCCTATCACCCGTTTCACACACCATCTTGTAACATCATCACGGCTCAACAGGTCAACTAAGTTCTACAGCACTAGTTCCAGTCTTCAGGTGATATAAACCATTATATGATATTATTATACAGTCCACTGAATCATTTAACTAACGAATATCTATATAATATATGGTCCTTCGCCCGTCCTAGTGTGATCGTTGGCCGGGCCCACTTGTTTGCTTGTTGGTGCATTTGTTGGCTGCTCTCCCGCGATTTGCTTCCTTTTCGGCCGCGAGGGTTTCCCTGATTTGCCAACATGGCACATGGGTTTTTTAAGCACGGGGCAGCGGGAGGTGGTGTATGGGAAGGTTTTTAAGCACGGGGCAGCGGGAGGTGGTGTATGGGAAGGTTTTTAAGCACGGGGCAGCGGGAGGTGGTGTATGGGAAGGTTTTTAAGCACGGGGCAGCGGGAGGTGGTGTATGGGAAGGTTTTTAAGCACGGGGCAGCGGGAGGTGGTGTATGGGAAGGTTTTTAAGCACGGGGCAGCGGGAGGTGGTGTATGGGAAGGTTTTTAAGCACGGGGCAGCGGGAGGTGGTGTATGGGAAGGTTTTTAAGCACGGGGCAGCGGGAGGTGGTGTATGGGAAGGTTTTTAAGCACGGGGCAGCGGGAGGTGGTGTATGGGAAGGTTTTAAGCACAGGGCAGCGGGAGGTGATGTATGGGAAGGTTTTTAAGCACGGGGCAGCGGGAGGTGGTGTATGGGAAAGTTTTAAGCACGGGGCAGCGGGAGGTGGTGTATGGGAAGGTTTTGAGCCGGATAATTGAATATGCACTAACTTTAAAACCCATACAGTAAAATGCATTTTTCTGATTGACTAATTTGAAAGTTCAATGAGTCTTGTTTTTCTGATTAGGCCTAACTACATTTAAATTTAAGTTCATTAACAATTTGTTCTTTCTGATTAAGCCTAACTAAATCTAAATTTAAAGATATTTATTGGCTTTTCTAAATTATCAGTGAATCACGATGCATCTAGTTAAACCTTTTCAAAATTTCTGAGATAGCCTAACTTTTCAGAATTTCTGTGATAGCCTGTAACTTTTCTGATTATTGTGTCATCTAAATTCTGAATTTTGAAGGGTTGTATTTTGGGTTTTAACTTTAATGATTTCGGCACTCGGCAGGCGCGTACATTTAATTCTACAAGTTCTAATGCCACTCATGTTCTGATAATTTGCCATTTATCCCGTCGCTCGCGTTTAGTGTTAGGTCCGAACCCGAGTTTGATCGGCAATTTATTACCATGTCATGTTAGTATATCCTTTGTTTTTTTTTCCCTTTTTATTTCTTGCCGTTGCTCGCGATTTGTGATAGAACCCGAGTTTGATTGCAATTTGTTTTCCCTCTCGCATTTGATGTTACTCGCATTTGTTCTCGCTCTTTGATTATCTGTCATTGGTCGCTCGTGTTTAGCATTAGAACCCGAGTTTGATCGGCGGAAGATTTCCTGTTTCAAATAAACTGTCATAAAGGTCTGGCTTTTGTTTAGGACTGAGGGTGACAATATGGAAGCTCTAGCCCAGGGCAAACGCCGTAGGGCGGGTATTAAAGGTTCCTTGACTGTCCTGGCAACAGGTTTGGATGAGTTCTTGGAGTCCGCAACTCGGATAGATATCGAGGCAAAACTTCATAGCGTGCAAACCCAGGTGGCCAAATTTGAGGCCAATCAAGAGGTCTTGTTGCCGCTATACACCTCAGACAATGAATATTTCAAAGAAAACCAAGCGGATACCATCTACTTATTTGACATCTATGGGATAGTCGCCCGCCTAAAGGCGGAGTTGGGTGGTCAAGAAGGGCAAACTCGATCCGACAAAAAAAGGGGATCGGGAGTTAAATTGCCGCACCTGATCCTACCCACCTTCGCTGGCGACTCCACATTATGGACTGGGTTTTGGGACATGTTTCGATGTGTGGTGCATGAAAGGACTGACTTAAGTTCCATTCAAAAGTTAACATACTTAAAGGGGGATGCCTATAAGCTGATAGAAGGTTTCTCGGTGGAGGGTGCAAACTACGCCCACGCCTTAGACTTACTTCAAGAAACCTTCGGGCACTCCGACAGGGTAAAAGCGGCGCACACCATGCATTTCCATAATCTTGTCGCTCCTAAATGTCAGGCTGTAGAACTAAAGGCTTTCTACGCCACCATGGAAAGTGCCATGAGATCTATGACTAGTCAACAGGTGAGTCTGTCAGAGTTCTGTGTGGTTACATTGCTGAATAAATTGCCATCACCAGTTAAGGAAACCATTAGGAGGGAGATGGGTGAGCAAAGCTTAGATTACAAGACTTTCACACAGTGTTTTCAGGCAGAATTGTATAACATGGTTGGTCAGGACTCCCCAGTAAAGAATATGCCTGTGGCTACGGCTGCATTCGCAACACAGAGTGGTAGCAGCCGGTTCCCATGTAAACTGTGCGGTGGGAATAACCATCCCTGGTATAAATGCTTTAAACATGAAACGGGACCGCTCAAAATTAAAAGAGCTCGGCAACTACGACTCTGTGCGGGATGTCTCTCCAGTGATCATGGTAGTAATGGGTGCACTAACCCTAACATCAAAATTTGTAGGTATTGCCAGGGTAAGCACTTTCACTCCCTGTGCCCAAAACAGAGAGAGGCAAGACCGGTAGGTGGAGGTACTACTAGGGAAGAGTCAACACCTACAACCTCAACAACAATGTCTGTAAGTATGAATAAGCAAACTGTGATCCTACCCACAGTTCAGCTGCCTGTAAAGGGTAGACACAGGAAAAGTATGAAAGTCAGATCGCTATTAGACCAATGCTCACAGAGGACCTTCGTGAAGAAATCCGTACTACCGTCTCTTTCATACGAAACCGTGGGGACGGAAGAATTACGGCTTCATGGTTTCACCGGAACTCAAATCCCTCGTGAGTATACTATTGTAGCACTGAAATATTTACATCGGGGTAGGTTCCATCGTCTCAAAGCAATTGTGGTCGAGGATGTTCCCGAACATAAAGGTTAGTCTAGTCTTAGTGCTGAAATGATTAGTTTAAAGCACCATGGCATTAAATTGGCCGATTCATGCATCACAGAAACAGCACAGCTGGAGGTACTAATTGGTGCCGACTATTACTACAACATAGTGCGACCTGATTATAAACGGGTAGGTAATTTGGTTTTACTTCCAACCAAGTTCGGATATGCACTGAGTGGTTCTTATGCGGCATCCACATCCAGTTCCAATACTGAGGTTGTAACAATTCTAAAAGTGGCAGTAATTCCAGTGGACCAATATATGTCTACTGGACAGTTCCCGTGCAAAGAAGAACTGAATGCTTTGTGGGATTTAGACCACATTGGCATATCACCCAAAGAACATTCGCAAGCCGAACAGCAAGCTTTGATCAGTTATGAGGAGACAGTCACCTACGAGCCTGAGAGTCAACAATATCAGGTACGTCTGCCCTGGACTGAATTAAAATCGGTTCAGGGTTGTCCTTTTCGGTGCGACCTGCTCTCAATTTCTCCTAACGCGACCATCCTTAACCCGCTGAGCCCCAGCTAGTTAGTAATAAATGTCCCACCAGGGCCCAGAGGGTTGAATTTTTTTTTTCCAGTAACAATAGCGAATGGGTTATGAATGAAGGAAAAACCACGAAAAACCGATCAAAAAGCTCAAAAAATGGTCCTACAGAGCCCCCGAAAACAGATTTTACAAGGGTAAAAAATTGAAGGCAATTTCCCCCCAAAAAAGGTTTTTCCGTGCTCACGTGCACGCGGTTGGACTTTGAGAGTTTTCAACCATCGGCATGGTTGCGTGGGATACTTATACAGTTCCCATACAAATCTGAGCCCTCTAGGTGCCATAGGACCGAAGTAATTAACCTGGACGCAACCATTGCATCGCTGGGTTATGGTGATCGAACATTGCAGACGCAACACGTGCGACGCTGGGTCTCAGCGGGTTAAGCATCTTTCTCTTGTTGATACAGACCCGGAGTTGGTGCAGGAAATTAGGGCCGGGCTATATATCGATAACCTCCAAGGTACGGGGGATAATGAAAGTTCCCTCGTCCATGCTTACGATATGGCTCGTGAAGTAATGAATAATGCCCATTTATTCCTGCGCCAATGGGCCACAAATAGTCCCGTCTTGAGAAAGGTGTTGCAGAAGGATGGTGTTGCTGCGGAACAACAGGATTTGGTGAGAGTACTTGGCCTGGTGTGGAAAACTGACTCTGATTCTCTTTCCTTTGGAGTTCAGTATGCTCCTTTTGACCAGGTTACAAAGCGTGAGTGTTTAAGGTTTGCTGCCAAACTCTTCGATCCTTTGGGTGTTGTGTTGCCAGTATCAATTAGGTCTCGAATCTTTCTCCAACAATTGTGGAGACTGAAATTGGGTTGGGACGATGTTCTCTCTGTGGACCTGCAAGCGGAATGGCGGGGGATAGTGGATGACATGGTTCTCTGTAGTTGTATTGAGTTCTCTAGGAGGATCTGTTTCAGAAAGACTATTTCCCTGCATGCATTTGCTGACGCAAGCAGTGTCGCTTACGGGACTGCTATATATCTAGTCAGTCCAGAGGGTAGCCACTTGATCATGGCAAAGGCTAAGGTGGCCCCCATCAAGTCCCTTTCCATCCCTAAAATGGAATTGACTGCAGTTCTGCTAGCCGCCAGAATGATTAACTTCGTTGAGACTGCCTATAAAGATAAACTTCATATCTCTGAAACCTATGTGTGGAGTGTGTTACGACTGGGGTTCAAATATATCAGGGCTCTTATTCATTGGACTAGTAATGGCATAAATGTTACAACGGAAAGCGCTAGCTCCAACCTCTGATGTATATCCCCAGTGAACAAAGAACACAAATACTCTACAGAGTTCTATATGCAATAATAGGCTATCAAACTCTCAATAAATGTGCGTCTACTCTAGGCTTAATGTTATGTGAAAACAGCCCCCCTGGGGGTTAGGGAATAGAATATGCCCCACGTGCCTTCTGCGTGTCGTAAGAGGCGACTAAAGAGGTTGGGTCGGTGGGCTTGCGACCCCCACCCGGAAAAAATATCTAAGCAAAAAAAAACGAACGAACAGCCTCGGATGCGGACGGAACCAACGTTGACGAACCACGACCGACTAAGGACATGCCTTCGGACATTCTGAGAATGGCTACATGGAATGTTAGTGGCATGAATGATGGCACAAAAGAGAGAGAGGTTCTGGAAGTGTTAGTGAATGCCAGGCTGGATGTATGTGGAATGACAGAGACCAAATGGAAAGGTTCAGATGTGAGAGAGTGGGAGTGTGGAATGGGTGTGTGTGCTGGAGTGAGTGAAGGAACAGCGAGAGAAGGTGCATGTTTGTTTGTAAGTAGCAAATGGAAGGAATGTGTAAGAGAGTATGGGTCTGTGGGTTCAAGGATTGTGTGGGTGAGAATGAAAGTAGGAATACAAACGTGGGTGATTGTATGCGTGTATGCCCCGACAGAGGATATACTTGAAAGAAAGAAAGAGGAGTTCTGGATGAATGTGGAGGCGTGCCTGGAGAAGTTTGACAAGAACGAAAGAATATTTCTGATTGGAGATATGAATGGTAAGGTGGGTGATAGGAAAGTTGAGGGAGTGGTGGGAGGGTGGGGGGTACCATCAGAGGTGAATGGGAATGGTAGTGCACTTGTGGACGTATGTGTGGGGAGGAGGCTGTGGATAGCCAACACCTTCTTCCGACACAGAATGATCCACAGGTACACATGGAAACGGATGTTGACGATGAAGGATAAGACAGTGGTGGAACGAAAGTCATTGATTGATTATGTATGTGTGGATGAACGAATGAAGAAATCTGTGATGGATGCTAGGGTGTATAGGGGTATTGGAGGGGGTCTGTCTGATCATTATGTAGTGGTAGCTAAGGTTAGGATACAAAAGAAGTGGGTGAGGAGAGCGGGAGGGAGGCGAGAGGAGGGTGGAATGGTGAGGAGGGTGGAGAGGTTGCAGGAGGAGGAAGTCAGGGAGGAGTACAGGAGAGCAGTGGAAAGACGACTAGGTGGGTTCGACCTGGAAGTTATGGAGGAAGTGGAGGAGATGAGCAAGGTGTTTAAGGATGAGATCTGTGCAGCATGTGAGGAGGTGTGTGGAGTGAGGAGAAGAGGGAGGGGAGTGAAAGGTACAGCATGGTGGACAGAAGAGGTAAGAATAGCTGTGGAAGAAAAGAAGAAAGCATATAGAGAGTGGTTGGGTAGTAGAGGGAATGAAGATTCCGAGAGACAGAAACGAGCGAGGTACGTGGAAAGTAAGAGGGTGGTGAAGAGAGTAGTGAAGGAAAGTAAGAGAAGAGTAGATGAGGAATTTGGAAGGAATCTGAGTGTAAAATGGAGGGAGAGTAAGAAACTGTTCTGGAAAGAAGTCAAGAAAGTTAGGGAAGGTAGCAAGGGAAACAGTAAGGGTGTGAAAGATAAGAATGGGAGAATGCTAGCCGAGAAGCAAGAGAGAGTCGAAAGATGGAGGGAGTACTTCAGTGAGTTGCTAAATGAAAGGAATGAAAAGCCAGCAAACATAGCTGGATATGGTATGGGAGGGAGAAGAAGAGAAGTAGTGGAGGAGGAGGTGGGGATCAGGAGGTCAGAAGTGTGGGAAGCCATGAAAAGAGTGAAGTTGGGGAAAGCACCAGGAACAGATGGAGTGTGTGGGGAAATGTTGAGGTATGGTGGTGAGATAGTGATAGAATGGGTATGGAAAATGTGCAAACTAGCATGGGAGAAGGGGAGTGCACCCGATGACTGGAAGACTGGCATAATAGTCCCCCTATATAAGGGCAAAGGGGAAAGAGGAGTGTGTGGTAACCACCGAGGAATATGTCTTCTAAGCGTAGTAGGGAAGGTATACAGTAGGGTAGTGATTGAGAGAGTGAGAGTGAGAACGGAGAAATGGATAGGCGACGAGCAGGGAGGCTTTAGGAAGGGAAGAGGATGTGTAGATCAGATTTTTACCCTGAATTGTGTTGTGGAGAAGTATCTGGAGAAGAAACAAAAGGTGTATGTTGCCTTTATGGACTTGGAGAAGGCCTATGACAGAGTGGATAGAGAAGGTTTGTGGAAAGTACTTAGAATATACGGAGTAGAGGGCAAGTTGCTGAAAGCAGTGAAGAGCATGTATGAGGGTGCAAAGGCGGCAGTACGTATGGAGAGTGAGCAGAGCGAGTTCTTTGACCTGAATGTTGGTTTGAAACAGGGGTGTGTGATGTCCCCGTGGTTGTTTACTGTATATATGGATGGAGTTATGAAAGAAATACTATCAAGAGCAGTGGATGTTGGTGTATCGCTGAAAAGGGAGGGAATTGAGTGGAAGCTACCTATACTGCTGTTTGCGGATGATACAGTTCTGATGAGTGATAATGAATGGGAGTTGCAGGGTTTGGTAAATGAGTTTGGAACAGTGTGCGAAAAACGGAATTTGAAGGTAAATACGGGGAAGAGCAAGGTTATGGTCTTCGAAAGGGGTGAAGTCACAGAGTGTGAGATGAAGCTGAACGGTCAGGCTATGGAGATCGTCAACTCTTTTAAGTATCTGGGCAGTGTGTTGAGTAAAGATGGGACTATGGATGAAGAGGTGCGGGAGAGGGTACAACAGGGGAAGAGGGTTGTAGGAACGCTAAAAGCAGTAACAAGAAATAGGGTGGTCAGTATGGAAGTGAAGAAGTCCTTGCATGACAGTGTGGTAATCCCGACACTGACTTACGGAAGCGAAGCATGGACGTTGGTTGAGAGACTCAGACCAAGAGTGAGAGCAGTGGAAATGAATTACTTAAGGAGTGCGTGCAGAATTACATGGAGGGATAGACAGACTAATGAGGAAGTAAGAAGGAGGTGTGGTGTGGAGGTAGATGTGCTGGAAAGTGTGAAAAGGAACAACTTGAGATGGTTCGGCCATATGGAACGTATGGAAAGCGAGAGAATGACTAAGAGGGTGTACGAGAGCGAGGTGGAGGGACAGAGGGGGAGAGGTAGACCGAATATGAGGTGGAAGGATGGAGTGAGGAACTACATGAATGAAGGCGGTGCTGGTTGGGGGGAGGGGCGTCGACTGACTGGGGACAGAGGTGCATGGGGGCGGTTCGTTCGTGGCCACCCCTTCGGGGATCACGGCGTCAGGCAATAGATAGATAGATAGATAGATAGCCTATTACTGCCTATAACCGAAGGTGCTTGGTTATGGTATGCAAAGTAAGGTGGTAAGAGAAGTTACAGCTTACGTTACTTTAATCAATAAATGTCAGGCACTCCTGCATGAAAGAAAGTACACTAAAGTCCTTCAACACTAACCAGGAATCTTCTTTAAATGTTAGATGCTATAAAGATGCTCGTATCGGAAATGGAACCCAAAAAGGCAGGCAGCGGAACAATGCTCGTGCAGGCTATGCACACAAAAAGGCAGAATATATAATGCCGTCGGAGCCAAGAATATCCTAAACACTACAACACTAATAATAATCGCCACGACAATGCAGTATTCCTATCAACAAAAAGAGCCTAAGTCGTTTGTGTCTCAATACATCAAATAGGCTGCGAAATGCTTGTGTAATCATCAATGGGTATGCATAAAAAAGAGTAATTAGGTTAATATACTTAATGTCTACTGGGACTGATAAAGTCTAGCTAGAGTCAATGATACGAGATACTGGTGCGCATGGCATGCTGCATAGCCTAGTGCAAATCTCAAGTCTGTGCGTCAAATATTACGTTATAATGAAGGGTAGCTCTCTTGAGAAACCTTAATACCGAAGTATTAAGCGTTCTCCTGGCGTACCTCAAAGACAAACAATCGAGACTAGAACAGTGCAGAATGGTATAGGCAAAAAACCCTCATTTGTGCATGCTCTACTCTCAATGGCACACAGACTAGAATTTACTCAATCAACTCCAGTTCTCAGGTATGTCGTGCCACTTTTAACTGAAGCCAGCACTCATAGAAAACAATACCTATAATATCAGACTCCTAGTCTAGCATTATCTAATACAGCAGAACACTAATAATTATAGGAAGCGGTAATATGAAAGCCAACCAATGCTTCGTGATCCACTTATCTTAACAACTAACATACATAGGCTATATCAGACCTTAACACACAATACAACTGGCCAGCATGAAGCTGATTTTGCAGAGTTAACCAGAGGGGGTATAATATTAATAAAAGGTGGTGAAAGATATGGAAAATGAGAGAGATAGGCAGAGGAAAAGATTCTCAGGTACGGAGCGGGGACAGATAGCAAGGGAAAAAAGATGGGTGTGTTCTAGAAACCAGATCTGAGGGAGAGAGTGGCGAGGAACTGTATATATACTCGCACTAGCTCGAGCCGCGTGGGAAAAGAGCGGTTACAAGTCATCTAACCACTAGCAAAGCTTGCAGCATGGTAAGGGCCTCTCTCCACCAACCCCCGCGAGGCAGCCAGCCGTGACGTCATCGAGCGGGACAAAAAACACTGCGCGCCCCCTCTCACTCTGTTCTACTCTCTCTCTCTCTCCCAGATCCCATCATTACTAGTTAATGATAAAACATATACTTTACAATTAAATATATAAAGCCTTGACATGGGCGAAAACAAAGAGCCTTTCTGGACTGCCCATGACACGAGCTTTCATATGAAATAAAGCACACTCTAATACATAAACTGTAGCCCCATCCACTGCCCTGGCGATCCTAGTGAGTCACTGTAGGACAAGCCATGCGGTTCTAACGGAGTGGTCAACGTCACAAGTGACAGTCAAATTACGCTACACTGGATTCACAGTCAAAAGAAACTGCCAGTGTATGTCACTAACTGCATCGACGAGATACATGCCCTAGTCCCGACTGCTTATTTCCGGTATGTGTCGAAGAAAGAGAACCCAAGTGATATGGTATCTCGAGGCGTGTCTGCTAAATGTTTGAGTTCGTCTGCGTTGTGGTGGAATGGGCCTCCTTGGCTCCCGAAACCCGATGGATGGCCAGAGAATATAGATCTCCAACAGCAGCCCGCTGGTATCGTGACCCAAATTGTAGGCACGGTGCCCCAAGATGACACACAGTTATGGGACTGGCACAAATATAGCTGACTACTGTCACAGCATGGGTGATACGTTTCGTAAATAATTTGAAGGCAAAAAGAAATAGCCTGCCTCCCACAGGTAGTGCTCATCTTAACGTAAATTAAATTAGAGCTGCAGATAATGTTTTACTCAAATTATGCCAAAAAGAGACCTATTCGCAGGAACGTAAAATAATGGTGAAGGGTAAACAGTCCAGAAATAACTTAATCAACCAGTTAGGACTACACCTGAAGGGAGGTATAATTCATTGTGGAGGCAGATTGAGGTTAGTGGCTATCTCAGAATCATGCAAGTATCCTAAACTTCTGCCCTCCAAACATCCCTTGACCCACCTGATAATTGATCGGTGCCATCGGCTCTGTTGCCATTACGGGGTCGGTCATGTGGTTACCTATGTTCGTCAAAAATGGTGGGTGCCTAAACTCAGGCAGGTGGTGAAAAGCGTACTGGGTAAATGTCTGAAATGTCGTCGGGTAAAAGGTAAGCCCTACGACTATGCAGGACTGCCACCTTTACCAGCCCTGCGAACCACCCCTGGAGATCCGTATAAGGTCACTGGGGTGGACTATAGCGGAGCAATCCCGATCAAGGACTCGCCGACCATAAAGGCTTACATGCTTTTATTTATTTGCGCGGTCACCAGAGCGATTCACATCGAAATTGTCACCAACCTCACTTGTGACAGTTTCCTCCACGCATTCAGGAGGTTCTGTAGTCGACAGGGATTTCCCAGGATCATTTTAAGTGACAATGCCAGCACTTTTGTTGGGGCCTCTGGGTACTTATCGGACATTTGTAATCACCCTAAAGTTCAGTCCCACCTTGGCAGTGTTCAATGTGAGTGGCGGTTTATCCCGGCTAGGGCGCCGTGGTTCGGCGCTATATGGGAAAGGGCCATCGGCATTGTCAAGGTGGGGTTGAAGAAGGTGTTGGGACGTGCCTTAATTTCCTTGGAGGAATTGACTACTCTACTGATGGAAATTGAGGCCACTATCAATGATCTTCCCTTATATTATGCTTCCGGCGACCTAGGGGATCTTACCCCAATAACACCCTCTGTGTTGGTGTGGGGTCATCGGTTGCGGGATCTTCCTGATGATAATGAGGTGGAGGATGGGTTGGAAGATCCAGACTACATAAGTAAAGGTGTCATTTCAGCCAGATATCAATATATTCGCAAACTGTCGAAAGATATCTGGCGACGCTGGTCTAACGAGTATCTGGTGACCCTCAGAGAGGCGCATAAGTGTAAGCTGAGACCAATCAATGGTCGGTGGCCGGGTATCGGTGATGTCGTCATCATCCATGATGAGGGTCCGCGCGCTTTTTGGAAGTTGGGCCGTATTGTTGAGTTATTACCCGGTCAGGACGGAGAAGTCAGAGTGGCTAGAGTCCGGACGAAGACGGGAACATATACGCGGCCGACTGTCCGACTGTACCCTCTTGAGGGGGACATTGAGTTCAAAGAGGACTCCTCGGAGATGCCTGGAGACATTCCCAAAGGGGCTACCTCGACCGATCAACCGGTCAATGTACCCAGTGGACGTCCTAGTCGACAGGCAGCTCAAGCCTCCTCCCAATCATGGCGGAATAAAATAGCCTCCGGGCTTTTGTAGATACTGTATTATATAAACCTGGTGGCGGGAATGTGTCCAAACTCTGATATGGACAGTCTTACTTAAGTATTACATTAAGTATTTAGTATTAAGTTTGTGGGATCAATAATTATATAGAATAATTAAAAGGTTAATAAATATGTTCTATATTGAATATTGGGTAATCTATCATTCCTATGAACTTAGGTAATTCTAATTGGGTGGGAAAAAATATACCTACCCATTTGCGCATGCGTGATAGCGGCGCACTTCCCGCAAAAGGTGAGGGCTCCGCACTCACTCTCTCCCTAGTCGCCACAACTACCAGACCGTCTGCCTACGCTCTTGTATTTTCACCTCACCTTTCGCCCCATTAGTGATAGTACTCAGCTCATCAATTCTCCATCTATCCATACTAATCCATAGATCATTAATCATCATTCCCATCAATCATTAAGTATAGTGGCCCCCTTCTTTAACCTCTGAAGTGCGCACGGGGGTAATTGAAAACGTCCCCCTGTGCTGACGTATTTGAGGTGTTTCCGTCACTAAAATATTCATTGTACCATTAATAGCATTAATAATTATCCATATGCGCCTATTATGGGTTGATTATAAAGGTATTAACCTGAAACAACAATAAAACGAGTGAAAACAGCGTTTGGATGGTCAAAATCGGAGATATAGCCCGCGAGTTGTATAATGTATGGGTGAGGCAAGCTACCTTCCCGCCAATTTCCCCCAAGGCCACTGAGACACAGTCGATCGATACTCTCTCTCTCTCTCTTGCACTCGATTGCCATCAGTGATGACAACACCCTGCTTGCAACTCGCTAATGTTAGCACGAAAATATACCTCAGAATAAGGGAATAATAGGGAAAATAGGTGATAACTGAAGGATAGGAGGAAAGTGGGGAAGGAGGGGAGGTAGAGGACTGAGATTTTGCATGGCCCAGGGGCCAAACAAAAATAAAAAAATAAAAAAATAAAAATATTTTTTTTTTTTTTTTTTTTCGATGTCAAAAGTTGATTTTTTATTTTACTTACTCAGGAGAGTCTTCCCGCAGTCCGCCGGGGGAACTCTTAAGAGTCTCCCCGCAGCTCCCGGGTTAAACATCAACTCTATCCTATCACCCGTTTCACACACCATCTTGTAACATCATCACGGCTCAACAGGTCAACTAAGTTCTACAGCACTAGTTCCAGTCTTCAGGTGATATAAACCATTATATGATATTATTATACAGTCCACTGAATCATTTAACTAACGAATATCTATAAGTACGTCATTGATTCCGGGGTCACTAGTAAATATTAGGTTTTCATACCCTTCGGGAATCAAACCTATATTCTAATATGAAGAGAGTTTAGTTGCAAAGGAAAAGTAGACTATAAAGTGCCATACCTTGACCTTGCTCCCGCCACTGGCTGAGGGATCAGGTCCTGTAGTGACCCGGTTCCTGGATGACGCGGTGGGCATGATCAGAGTCATATTGTCGATCTCGTTCTGACTGATGAAGTTGGTCTCCTCACGCCGGAAATACTGCGGAGAGAAGGAAAATAGTCGCAGCTCATACAATAACAAATGGGAACAATATTGAGCAGGTGTAAGGAAAGGTATCTGAGGTGTGAATGCAACCCATTATTGCATACAAAAAAAACGAGAGAGAGATAGAGTTAGAATTACCTCTGCCAATGAAGTTGGATGAAGGCTATGTTTTTGCCTCTGTTTGTTTGTCTGTAAACACCCATCCATTTGTTTGTCTGTCTGTCTGTAAACAAGATGTCTTACATATTTATGAATCAATGTTCACGAAACTTAGTGAGCAGATAGGATATACGGCAAGGAAGAAGAAAATCAATTTAGGAGGCACACTGGTGTCATTGTTGTGCATTTATGTATATTTTGTGACAAAGTCAGTGTTGGCAGAGGTATGCCCTCTACTGTAGTACCCCTCTAGTTAATTATGAGTCACCTGAGAGTTGGACCATATATGGAAGATCTGAGCGACTCTGTTGTAGACGTCCTCTGCTTCTGGAATGTCGTTCTTGAGCCAGTAGTTGCGGTGTTGGTCGACGTACTTGATAAGCAGAGGGTAGAAGGCATAGATGTCCCGCGTCAACAACTGCCACTCCTCTTGCAGCTGACTCTCAACCTACACTCACAACAAACATATTTTGATATATTAAATCATGAAAAAAAAAATACATATAAATAGTGTATATACTGTATATATATATACATACACACAAACCCCCCCAGGGGTTAAGGGGGGCCTTCATCTTATGATGGAGGAAAAAAAGAATATGCTCCACGCATCCTATTGCGTGTGTGTTATATAGGGCGACTAATAGGGGGAATGGGGGTAGATTGTAGGCACCAATCGAACAGGGCTATATCCAGGAGAGGCTGCAGGCATTATATAAGGAGTCGCTGGAACCCCTGTTTCATTTACTTGACTTCTCTTACTGATTCCTTTTGTGCCTCACTTACACTGAGAGTAATCCAGCCAGCTCTCACAAACACCTCCTCCTCCTATCTACTTACCTACACTTAACATGCACACCACACTTCCTCCTTCCCCCCAAAAAAAATAAATAAATAAATAAATAATAATAAAATATATATATATGATGATAAACATGCACCAAGCCTCGGAGTCCCCGGGGGGGGGGGGGGGGGGGGACCATAAATGCCCCCAACACCCGCCCGACCTTCCCCTGACGACCCCTCTAAATGATCTGGACCATGGCCTGTCACTCTTACTATCAACTTTTGAAATATTTGTGGCCTTTCCCCTAATTTTCACTCAGTTGAACACCATCTCTCCTCCTCCAAACCTGATCTTCTTGTCCTCACTGAAACCCAGGCGTCTGAGGCAACTTCCAGCAGCCCCTTCTCTGTATCCTCCTACATTCTCTATCCAAGTTTCAAAGCCAAAGGCGGATGTTATGCATACGTGCACAACAAACTCACTTGCTCCTGTGTTCTTGATTTTGATTCCTCTGAATTCTCAAGATTATGGCTAAAACTATCCTGTCATTCTCATACTAAATATTTCTGTGCTGTCTATCTTTTCCCTAACTCTACTGACTTTCCCAAATTCTTTGACTATCTAAACTCTAAAGTGGAACACATTCTATCCATCTCTCCCTTCTCCGAAATCTCCATCTTAGGAGATTTCAACGTTCACCACCGCCAATGGCTCTCCTCTCTTACTACTGACCAACCTGATGAACAAGCCTTCGTCTTTTCTATCCTAAATGACCTAGAGCAGCTGGTCCAGCAACCCACCCGTATCCCGGATCGCTTCGGAGATCGATCCAGCATTCTTGACTTATTTCTGACTTCTAACCTTTCGTCTTATACTGTCAATCTTATCTCTTCTTTGGGATTCTCGACCATAAACATATTTCTGTTACCTGTCCTATCTCTCCAGTACGGCCACCCAATCCTCCCAGCTGGCGGCGCTTGTGGCACTTTGGCGCAGCTGACTGGGAGGCTCTTTGGCAGTACTTCTTTGATTTCCCGTGGAATGACTTCTGCTTCCATGGCCGAGGGCCCTCGGAAAGTGTTTAACGTATTACAGAGGTAATCCTCTCGGGCATGGAAGCGTAGATTCCATATTCTTTCTCTCTGTCTAATGCAAACAAATCTTGGTTCACTCACGCTTGTTCTACTGCTGTCCACAACAAGGAGGAAGCATTCAAACGGTACCAACGTCTTAAAAGTTCACATATGCATAGCCTATGTGAGTTGCAGTTGGGATGTGTGTACATGCTTAGATTGATATGCAGGATTCGAAGTTGCATAATAAATCGTAGGCAGTGTCCACCAACCTTTAACTGTCTTCGTGGTGCGATGTATAAGGTGTTGATTTTCGGTGTGAGCATCCTGGGTTCGAGTCCACGGACTGCCACATGTGTTTGTAAATTTCATTAATCGATTTTAGGAGTATGGTTGGTTGTTGGAAGGAACATAATAACTCAAGAATCTCATTCTTCCTATGTTACTGCCCTGAATTAAGCCAAATCTCTTCTTCGATTTGCCAAGCACTCTTTCATCAATAATAAATGCACTGAACTATCCAACTTTAACTCTTCCCAAGCTTTCTGGCATCTAGCCAAAAACCTCTCCAACAATTTTTCTTCCTCGTCTTTCCCTACCCTTTTCCACTCTGATGGCACAACCATCACTTCTTCCTCTGACAAAGCTGAACTCTTCGCTCAAACTTTTGTTAGAAACTCCACCTTGAATGATTCCGGTGCTATTCCTCCTTCTCCACCCCTTCTCTCCTACTTATGCCTAATATCTCAATCTCTTCTGAAGATGTACTTTCTACCCTCTCTGGGCTTAATACTAAGAAGGTGTATGGTCCGGACAGTGTTCCTCCTGTTGTACTAAACATCTGTGCTTCCTTGCTGATTCCCTGCCTCGGTAAACTCTTTAGTCTTTGTCTCTCCTCTATCGTCTTCCCTTCTTGCTGGAAGTTTGCTCTCATTCAACATGTCACAAAGAAGGGTGACCGCTCTCAACCCTCCAACTATCGTCCAATTGCTATAATCTCTTGTATCTCTAAAGTTTTTTAAACTATTCTTGCTTCCAAATTTCTTAAGTATTTATTTTCTCAGAATCTACTCTCAGATCGCCAGTATGGCTTCCTTAAGGGTCGCTCTACTGGTGATCTTCTTTCATATCTTGCTAACTCTTGGTCATCCTCCTTTCGGGACTTCGGTTAGACCTTTTCTATTGCACTAGACATATCGAAGGCCTTCGATAGAGTCTGGCACGAATCTTTAATTTCTAAACTACTCTCTTTCGGTTTTTATCCCTCCATCTTTGCCTTCGTCTCTAATTTCCTTTCCGGCCGTTCCATAGCTGCGGTTGTGGACGGCCATCGCTCACTTCAACATCCTATCAACTTCAGTGTTCCTCAGGGCTCTGTCCTACCTCCTATTCTCTTTCTAATTTTCATAAATGATCTTCTCAACTGCACCTCTAGTCCCATCCATTCATACGCAGACGACTCTACCTTGCACTACTCAATTAGTTTCCCAGAATGCCCCAGCTATATACTGTATACTGTATTTTTTTTTTGTTTTTTTTTTTTTTTTCTATGTGATTGAGGGAGGCAAAAGGCATAACTGCCTATAGCGAGTGCCTCCCCCATAGTTGAAAGAGTGACAGGGCCAAAATCAAGGGACGTTCGAGCCAAAATGCCTGGACACACGGAGTTTGAAGCAATTTAAGTCATAGGAAGAGGGAAAGACTGATTCTGGGAGAGAGTTCCAGAGCTCAGATGTTGAGTAGAAGAAAGTTTAAGAGTAACGTTTCACTCTTGGGTTGGAGAGTTGCACAGAGTAGGGGTGGGATTGAGTTGCAAGACGGGTACCACGTGCCCTACGTAAAGGAGGTGGTATGCACTGGGATAGCTCTGAGGAACACTGATTATTATAGTAGCGATAGAATAGCGAGAGAGATGCAACATTGCGGCGGAGAGAGAGAGATTACAGAGAGTTGGTGAGTGGACGGGAGTTAATGATACGAAAGGCCTTCCTTTCAACTTTGTCTAGGAGAGCGGTGTGAGAGGAACCTCCCCACACATGTGAACAATACTCAATACAAGGGCGCACTATGCCCCTGTACAGAGCAAGAAGCTGTGCAGGGGAAAAGAATCCCCCTAAGGCGGTTGAGCACACCCAGCTTCTGGGAGGCTGCCTTAGCAAGACTGGTAATATGGTCCTTCCAAATGAGAGCAGAAGAAAAAGAGACACCAAGAATATTGAGAGAAGATGAAGGGTTGATTTTTGTATTGTTGAAGAAAAAGGGATAGTCCGCTGGGAGATCCTGACGGGTAGATAGATGGAGAAATTGGGTTTTGGAAGCATTAAAGTTAACAAGGTTTTCTCTGCCCCAATTGGAAATAGTATTTAGATCAGAATTTAAGAGTTCTATGGCTTCATTACCTTTGTCGTTGAGGGATTGCTGGCTGGGGCGTTCTGAAAAACTAATGGAGTAGTGTAAGGTTGAGTCGTCTGCGTATGAATGGATGGGAATTAAGGTACAGCTAAGGAGATCATTTATAAAAATTAGAAAGAGAATAGGAGATAGGACAGAGCCCTGAGGAACACCGGAGTTTATAGGGTGAGGAAGTGAACAATGGCCGTCCACAACCGCGGCTATGGAACGGCCGGAAAGGAAATTAGAGACAAAGGCACAGATGGAGGGATAGAAACCGAAGGAGGGTAGTTTAGAAATTAAAGATTTATGCCAGACTCTATCGAAGGCTTTCGATATGTCTAGTGCAATAGAAAAAGTCTCACCGAAGTCCCGAAAGGAGGATGACCAAGAGTTAGTAAGATATGAAAGAAGATCACCAGTAGAGCGACCCTTAAGGAAGCCATACTGGCGATCTGAGAGCAGATTATGAGAAGAGAAATGCTTAAGAAATTTGGAAGCAAGAATAGTTTCAAAAACTTTAGAAAGACAAGAGATAAGAGCAATTGGACGATAGTTGGAGGGTTGAGAGCGGTCACCCTTCTTTGGGACAGGTTGAATGTGAGCAAACTTCCAGCATGAAGGGAAGACGTTAGAGGATAGACAGAGACGAAAGAGTTTGCCTAGGCAGGGAGTCAGCACGGAAGCACAGTTTTTGAGAACAACAGGAGGAACACCGTCCGGACCGTACGCCTTATTAGTGTTAAGCCCAGAGAGGGTAGAAAGTACATCTTTAGAAGAGATTAGGATATTAGGCATAAGTAAGAGAGAGGAGGGCGGAGAGGGAGGAATAGCACCGGAATCATCCAAGGTGGAGTTTCTAGCAAAAGTTTGAGCGAAGAGTTTAGCTTTGTCAGAGGAAGAAGTGATGGTTGTGCCATCAGAGTGGGAAAGGGGAGGGAAAGACGAGGAAGAGAAATTGTTGGAGAGGTTTTTGGCTAGATGCCAGAAAGCTTGGGAAGAGCTAGAGTTGGATAGTTCAGTGCATTTATTATTGATGAAAGAGTGTTTGGCAAGTCGAAGAACAGATTTGGCTTGATTCCGGGCAGAAACATATGAAGAATGAGAGTCTTGAGTTTTAAGGCGTCGGTACCGTTTGAATGCTTCCTCCTTATTGCGGACAGCAGTATATATA
>JBAKBP010032161.1:0-17500 GCA_037953745.1 Lithodes maja
CTGTAGCAAGACGGCACCAGCCCCTACACCACTAGCATCTGTTGCCAGCTGAAAAGGCCTGTTAAAGTCTGGGGCCCTGAGTATCGGGTGAGTACACAGCAAATGCTTCACTAAATTAAAAGCCTTTTCACACTCAGGCGCCCACAAAAACTTTTTGTCTTTAGATAACAAATCTGTGAGAGGTGCCAACACCGTAGAGTAACCTTTTATAAAGCGTCTGTAGTAGCCTATCATACCCAAGAATCTCATGATCTGCTTCTTGGTGGTTGGGTGCGGAAATTTATTGATAGCCTGTACCTTGTTCTGAGGAGGGCACACCTGTCCCCTTCCCACTACAAACCCAAGGTACTGCACAGTGGCTTTTACGAAGTCACACTTTGCCAAATTTACTACCAGACTTGCTTCACTAAGTTTCCGGAACAAGGTCTCCAGGTGCTCACAATGGCTCTCAAAGTCGTCATCATAAATGATTACATCGTCCAAGTATACGGTGCAATTTGGAATGTCCTTGACAATTTCATTCATCAGGTTCTGAAACGTTGCTGGTGCATTCTTAAGTCCGTAGGGCATAACATTACACCGGTAAGTACTCCCGTCCACCACAAAACCACATACCTCTTTAGCGCGCTCGGACAAAGGTACTTGCCAGTAACCTTTTACTAAATCAACTTTAGACAAAAACCGAGCATTACCAATTTTATCAACACTATCATCAACCCGAGGAAGAGGATATGGGTTAGTTGGAGTCAAACCGTTTAGCCTACGGAAATCAATACAGAAGCGTACCTTGCCATCTGGTTTAGGCTGCAGTGTTACGGGGGAAGTCCATTTAACGGTACCTTTCTCTATCAACCCTCTACCGAGCATATACTCCAACTCATCCCTCAGAGCGGGTAGTTTTATGGGGGGCACACGGTACGGGATTGACTTAAAGGGTAGATGGTCCCCCACGTCAACATCATGCATAGCCTGAGTAGTGAGGCCTGGGTGTTCAGCAAATACAGTGGGGTATGAACCGAGCAACTGACGGATAGCTTCAAATTGCGGCTCAGGCAAATGGGCTATAGCCTCGTCAGCCCTTAGGCTCGAGTTCCCCGCCCACTGATCCGCTGAAACATGGTGATCCCAGCTATCCTCCTCTGAAGCTTGACTGTCCCCCTCTCCTTCTCCACCACGGCCGCAACAAGCCAACACAGGGACAGTGAGAGGCTCAGAGGGGCGCCTCACATACTCTTTTATCAGGTTCACGTGACATAACTGATTCTTCTTCCTCCTGTCTGGAGTGGCAACAAGGTAATCTAGGTCCGAAATTTTCTCCACAATTTTATAGGGTCCAGTATACTTCGCCGACAAGGGGTTACCCACCAAAGGCAACAAAATCAACACCTCCTGCCCCACAATGAACTCCCGGAGCTTCACTTTGCGATCATACCTGTCCTTCATTAAAGCTTGTGACCCTGTTAAATTCCGACCTGCCATCTCCAGACTCTTAAGCATGCGCTCACGGCTTTCAAACACATACTTCAACAAGGAACAAGGCGGCACAGTTCCTTCCCAAATTTCCCGCAGCATATTAAGGGGGCCCCTGACTCGGTGTCCAAAAATCAGCTCGTTTGGACTAAATCCCAGGCTCTCACCAGGCACTTCCCGAGCAGCAAACAGTACATACGGCAATCCAAGATCCCAATCTCTTCCGTTATCAGCACAATAACACCTGAGCATGCTTTTAAGGGTGGCATGCCACCGCTCAAGCACCCCTTGGCTCTCAGGGTGATACGCTGACGATACCACCGCCCGTATTCCATGCTGTTGCATTGTTTGCTTAAAGAGATTGGAGGTGAAATTGGACCCCTGATCAGACTGAATCTCCTCCGGGTACCCGTACCTTGAAAAGTACCACAACAAGTTACTGACTACCGTCTTAGCCATGCCGTTTTTCATGGGGTATGCATCGGGGTATCTAGTGGCAACATCCATGATGGTTAACAAAAATTTATTACCAGCCTTTGTGGGAGGGAGGGGACCAACCATGTCAACAACAATCTTACTAAAAGGTGGCCCAATTACAGGAATAGGGTGCAACGGAGCTTTAGGAATAACTTGGTTTGGTTTCCCGACCCGTTGACAAATATCACATGAGTTTATCCAGGACTGCACATGAGACTTCATCCCCGGCCACCAAAACAACTTCCCCAAAGCCGCCACCGTTTTTCTTACCCCCAAATGTCCTGCCAGCGGTGTGTCATGCGCCAAACTCAGTAGGCTATCCCTGCACTCCCGCGGCACCATCAACTGGTCCACTACCCCGGACCCCATCTTCCAGCTACGGTTAGGGTCTTGAAAACGCCGATACAGGATGCCATCTAAATAAAAAAAATCTCCCGGCTGTGCATCACCGTCCTCGTCGAGCTCCACAGCTCCATTAGCACACGTTTGGAGCTCAGGGTCCTCCAGCTGCAACCGACGTATATCTGAGGGTGCCAAGCGATCTAACTGCTCCCGGAGCAATGCATGACCCTCCCCGATACTGAGCTGCTCCCTCTGTCTCTCTCGATGTTCATAACGTTGCTGTCGTGGAGACTCGTCATGCCCAGCCTCGTCACTCTCGATGACAGGCCCAGGGGCTACTCCAGAACTAAGTAATGGTGCTAATACTGAATCACCCAGGAGAGCCGCTGAGTCAAAACTCTTAAAACCAACTCCAGCTTTAGCCTCCTCCTGTTGATCGTTCCTCTGCTGGTCTGAAGACGGAGGACTAGGCTGTGACACTTTAGCTGCCCGAGCTCGGGTGACAGCACACGCCATGGGTTGTGCCTGGCACCGCTCGACCCACTCTCGCTCTTCCCTACTCACGTCGGCCGGCCTCTCGGCAACGACTAAGGGTAGAACCTCAGAAGCGGGCATTGCAAAGTCGTTGCCGAGAAGAAGGTCGACGCCCTCCACTGGCAGTTTCTCCACAATCCCAACATCCAATTCACGTGCCACACCATCCACCTCCAACTCCAACCGCACCAGCGGGTATGACCGAGTTGCATTAATACCCTGCACCACCACCACCCGAGCCGCATTTATAGGGTAGCCAGTCAAGTTTTTCATCAAAGTCTGGGAAGCACCTGTATCACGCAAGACCTCTACTCCATGCTTGCGCCCCGCCCACATCACGCAACCCCGTCCTCTATGGTCGCAAAAAACATCCTGAGCAGGGTTCGAGCCTCCCAGGTGCTTCTGCATTGGCTGTGCCTCAGCCTCTGACGAACTGCCCCGGGCAAACTCAGAAGGCTTCAGAGACACACCAATGTTGCAGGCCAAAGACACAGCTGCTGTAGGTGGTTTGCTAGGACAGACTCTTGCAAAGTGCCCCTTTTTATGACAAAGATAACACTCCAACTCCCCTCTGGGCTTCCCTTGGTACTGGGAAGGGCCCGGCCCCTTCTTAAATGGGACGGTGTTAGTCTTGTGGTCAGTCTTGGTATCATAGCTCTTGTACTTGTTTGCATAATGTATATCACTAACTCGGGGGGGTGGGGTGTCACGCCCCTTGTTACCTGCCTCACTACGCTGGGCAGACCCGCACCCACGAATTAATGATAGCCGGAGGTCAGCCATCTCAGCTGCCTCCTGTAGAGTTTTAGGGTTCTTTTCTTTAATAGTTAAAGTCATATCTGCACCAGTACACTTATAAAACTGCTCGAGCAGAAACAGCTCAGTCAACTGTTCGGCCGTCTCAGCTTTCTCAGAACGTGTCCAGTTAGCAAGTGCATCTTTTAAGTCCCGGGCATGTTCAAGAAAGGTCGCCTCCCTAGTCTTTGTAACACCCCGAAACTTCAATCGATATGTTTCTGGTTGCAACTCGTATGCCCGTAGGACAGCTCTCTTCAATTCTGGGTAGTCAATGCAAGACTCTAAAGGCAGTGCATCATAAGCCTTCAGACCCTTACCCGTAAGTCTTGAGGAGACCAGAGCTGCCCACTTCTCTTCAGGCCAATTATGCTCCCTACACTTCTTCTCAAAACGATTAAAAAATTCTGTGACTTCAGTTTCACTAAATGCCGGCACCAATTTGACTAAGTGGGACAAGGACTGTTCTCTTACTTGGCCCTCACGGCCCATCCGAATCCCTGTCGACTCTGCACGAGTCTTATCTAAGTCTATCTGAGCACAATATTTCTCGGAGTCGTATCTAAGCTCAGCCTCATGCCTCCTGGTCTCATCCTCTTGCCTCCTAACCTCAATCTCATGCCTCCTAGTCTCATTCTCCTGCTTCCTAGCCTCAGTCTCATGCCTCCTAGACTCATTCTCCATCTCCTGCTTCCTAGCCTCATTCTCCATTTTAGCAAGCTCGAGTTTAAATATCATCTCAGGAGACAGGCCGGAAGAGGGAGCTGCCACTACTGAAGGAGGGGGGGCAAGAACTGGGGAACCACCATACGCACCGCCCGAGGGCACTCCAATCTTCCAATGCTCATCCCTCTGTGGGAGAGTGCTAACCTCCGGCAACTGAGTGGACGGCACTGTGGGAGTCGAGTGAGAGGGGATCTGGGGAGGAACCCCCCCAAACGCCCTCTCCTCCGAAACCCCATGTCGCCCACGCAACACCCAGGAAATCAGCTCCCCCTTGGACATCCCTCCTACATTGGATAGACCCAAAACCTTGGCTATCAGGTGCAAGCCATAAACATTCACCCCAGTCAGCCTCTCCTCCGTCACGTGGTACTGCTTACTCACAAAAAGTCTAGCATCCTCCTCACTAGTTACTAACGGCACCTCCTCAAATGGCATCTCTCGCTCCTCGTCAATACTAGGGCACGACATACTGAAGTTCACAAAAAATTCTCGAGACAAAAGTGTTAAACTCCCTTATGTAAGCACTAATTACTAAATTAACTGGAGTCTCTTAAATGCTCTCCTAATTGCCTTACAAAAAAAAAATATTCTTCAATATGTACGCTAAAGTACCAACAAACAAATGTTGTACAACTCTGCAAAAAAAATTATACTGTTCACAAAATCCTAAGCAAGGTCGCCATTTGTTACGACCGGGCACTCAGGTACACTAGGGCTCTTACACAGGACTCGAGTATGGCTCGCTGCCACAACGGAAACACACGATCCCAACCCCAGAGTACTGCCAGCCGAACAAAAAACGCCACTACCCTCCAGAGTTCTATCTGCTATAACGGGGTATACAAGAACTCGGTACTAGCGTTTCACACAACAGACTAATAACAAGACGGGAGTTATCTAGTCTGGTCAACAATCAAACAAAGAAGAAAGTACTACAACACTAAAGAATAGTGTTGGCCGAAGCCGAAGTAATCCACCCTTGAACTAAGAACTTAAGAAGTCCTCCACCCTCTACTTCGGATCGGCACTATTACGTTACGTTAAACAATAGTCCTCGAGCATCAAGCAAGGAATCTTCTGATAAGTTAGATGCTTCTCGAATACTCGTAAGAAGTAAGTATCGGATTTTGAACAGCAATTTAATGAATAACTCACTGGTAATTAAAGGCTTTAAATTGACATAAGAAGAATTATAAGAATAAGCAATAGGATATGGCAAACATTAAGAAGAAGTACTCCGACAATGCACTGGCAATAGCCTACTAAGATTGTGCTCGTGGGCCACTAATCTCTGAAGTAGCTAAGCGTGCCACACATGAAATCAATAGTGCTTAAACAATAATATACATAAGGAGAAGCTTCAATACTATGCTGTATCTGCTGGTCGAGCAAAGTCTAGCTGGGATATCTAAGGTTAAGAGACAATGGCTGAGCAAGCGGCTCGTAGCCTAGCGAGGTCCTTAAGACTGTGCGGCCAAATTACGGTAATTGACGGGATGCTCTCTTGAGAGATCCAGATCACTAGTATCTGGTTCTCTCCTGGCGATCCTCTCAAAGTCAAGCAAATGAGATAGCACAGTGTTGGGTGGCACAGGCAAAAGCCCTCACTCGCAACACAGTGCTAAACTCCCACGGTACACAATCAAAAAGACCCCCTAGGCTTCCCACGTCTCCGTTGCAATTGTGCTGGTTCAACCAACCTAGCACTCATAGGAAATCACAACTCGAGGAACCCTATCCCAGTCTAGCATTACCTAAACCAGCAGAAAACAGGAACATGAATAATAGTACACAGGGAAATACATATACGAGTGCAACAAACATCAATCAATCCTATTCTAGTTAACCCTTCCAAAAATAGGCTATCTAACAGGCACTTATCTCGTGAGAACTCAAGCGATAATACTTTGGCTGACTAAATCTGCACCAAAGGGGTCATTGAGGTTATAAACAGGGACGAGAAGAGAAGAAGGTAGGCTGTTCAGAGAGTAGAGAAAGTTCACATCAGTCGGAAGAATATGGATAGTTGCAAGGGATATGAGAGGTCGCTTTGCCTGATGAGTTCTGATCTAAAAATGGCGAGACCTCCCTTTTTATACTCGGCCCCGTAGCGAGCATAACGGCAATCATGACGTCACATTCGCTCTCTCAATCTGGGATCGACAAAGGATTCCCACGCTCTGGATGAGGGGGGAGGGAGGGGGGAAGGAGGGAGGAGGGAGTGAGGCCTACACACCTCGTGGCGCGCACACTGTCCTCCGTTACATAACTCGCTCTCTCTCATCACATCATTATATATATATAAATCTCCCACACACAATACTTATATATAATGATTTAAAATAGAACTCGTTGACTTAGAAGAAAACAAAATACATAATGATAATACTTATAGTACAACGGTTCACATAAACTGAGTTAGGAAACTCTACACAGACTACAGCCAAAGTTCCTTGTGACGCATGTCGAGTATGAGCATGCTGTACAGAACGCCCAGTCAGGCCCCACTCTCGCTAGGATCGTCAGGGCAGGAACTTTGGCTGTAGTCTGTGTAGAGTTTCCTAACTCAGTTTATGTGAACCGTTGTACTATAAGTATTATCATTATGTATTTTGTTTTCTTCTAAGTCAACGAGTTCTATTTTATATCATTAGATATAAGTATTGTGTGTGGGACTTGTATGTAATGATGAGAGGAGGGATATTACGTGGCGTGGGGTCGGTGAGTGCGCCACGCGGGCCGGTAGGCCTAATTCCCTCCTCCCTTCCTCCCTTTCAGCGCGTGGGAAGTTCTTTGTCAATCCCAGATTGAGAGAATATGACGTCATGATTGCCAGTGGGCGGTCCTTAAGTAGTTTGAGATATGCCGCTAGAGGGCCGAGTATAAAAAGAGAGGTTTTTGCCACCATGCTTCAGAACTCATCAGGCAAAGCGACCTCTCATATCCCTTGCAACTATCCATATTCTTCCGACTGATGTGAACTTTCTCTACTCTCTGAACAGCCTACCTTCTTCTCTTCTCGTCCCTGTTTATAACCTCAATGACCCCTTTGGTGCAGATTTAGTCAGCCAAAGTATTATCGCTTGAGTTCTCACGAGATAAGTGCCTGTTAGATAGCCTATTTTTGGAAGGGTTAACTAGAATAGGATTGATTGATGTTTGTTGCACTCGTATATGCATTTCCCTGTGTGCGATTATTCATGTTCCTGTTTTCTGCTGGTTTAGGCAATGCTAGACTGGGATAGGGTTTCTGAGTTGTGATTTCCTATGAGTACTAGGTTGCGGTTGAACCAGTACAATTGCAACGGAGACGTGGAACGCCTAGGTGGTCTTTCTGACTGTGTACCGTGGGAGTTTAGCACTGTGTTGCGAGTGAGGGCTTTTGCCTGTGCCACCCAACACTGTGCTATCTCATTTGCTTGACTTTGAGAGGATCGCCAGGAGAGAACCAGATACTAGTGATCTGGATCTCTCAAGAGAGCATCCCGTCAATTACCGTAATTTGGCCGCACAGTCTTAAGGACCTCGCTAGGCTACGAGCCGCTTGCTCAGCCATTGTCTCTTAACCTTAGATATCCCAGCTAGACTTTGCTCGACCAGCAGATACAGCATAGTATTGAAGCTTCTCCTTATGTATATTATTGTTTAAGCACTATTGATTTCATGTGTGGCACGCTTAGCTACTTCAGAGATTAGTGGCCCACGAGCACAATCTTAGTAGGCTATTGCTAGTGCATTGTCGGAGTACTTCTTCTTAATGTTTGCCATATCCTATTGCTTATTCTTATAATTCTTCTTATGTCAATTTAAAGCCTTTAATTACCAGTGAGTTATTCATTAAATTGCTGTTCAAAATCCGATACTTACTTCTTATGAGTATTCGAGAAGCATCTAACTTATCAGAAGATTCCTTGCTTGATGCTCGAGGACTATTGTTTAACGTAACGTAATAGTGCCGATCCGAAGTAGAGGGTGGAGGACTTCTTAAGTTCTTAGTTCAAGGGTGGATTACTTCGGCTTCGGCCAACACTATTCTTTAGTGTTGTAGTACTTTCTTCTTTGTTTGATTGTTGACCAGACTAGATAACTCCCGTCTTGCTATTAGTCTGTTGTGTGAAACGCTAGTACCGAGTTCTTGTATACCCCGTTATAGCAGATAGAACTCTGGAGGGTAGTGGCGTTTTTTGTTCGGCTGGCAGTACTCTGGGGTTGGGATCGTGTGTTTCCGTTGTGGCAGCGAGCCATACTCGAGTCCTGTGTAAGAGCCCTAGTGTACCCGAGTGCCCGGTCGTAACAAATGGCGACCTTGCTTAGGATTTTGTGAACAGTATAATTTTTTGCAGAGTTGTACAACATTTGTTTGTTGGTACTTTAGCGTACATATTGAAGAATATTTTTTTTTTTTGTAAGGCAATTAGGAGAGCATTTAAGAGACTCCAGTTAATTTAGTAATTAGTGCTTGCATAAGGGAGTTTAACACTTTTGTCTCGAGAATTTTTTGGTGAACTTCAGTATGTCGGGCCCTAGTACTGACGAGGAGCGAGAGATGCTAAGTGAGGAGGTGCCGTTAGTAACTAGTGAGGAGGATGCTAGACTTTTTGTGAGTAAGCAGTACCACGTGACGGAGGAGAGGCTGACTGGGGTGAATGTTTATGGCTTGCACCTGATAGCCAAGGTTTTGGGTCTATCCAATGTAGGAGGGATGTCCAAGGGGGAGCTGATTTCCTGGGTGTTGCGTGGGCGACATGGGGTTTCGGAGGAGAGGGCGTTTGGGGGGGTTCCTCCCCAGATCCCCTCTCACTCGACTCCCACAGTGCCGTCCACTCAAGTACCGGAGGTTAGCACCCTCCCACAGAGGGATGAGAATTGGAAGATTGGAGTGCCCTCGGGCGGTGCGTATGGTGGTTCCCCAGTTCTTGCCCCCCCTCCTTCAGTAGTGGCAACTCCCTCTTCCTGCCTGTCTCCAGATATGATATTTAAACTTGAGCTTGCTAAGATTGAGAATGAATCTAGGAAGCAGGAGAATGAGGCTAGGAAGCAGGAGAATGAGGCTAGGAAGCAGGAGATTGAGGCTGAGACCAGGAGGCATGAGGCTGAGGTTAGGAGGCATGAGGCTGAGCTTAGATACGACTCAGAGAAATATTGTGCTCAAATAGATTTAGATAAGACTCGTGCAGAGTCGACAGGGATTCGGATGGGCCGTGAGGGCCAAGTAAGAGAACAGTCCTTGTCCCACTTAGTCAAATTGGTGCCGGCATTTAGTGAAACTGAAGTCACAGAATTTTTTAATCGTTTTGAGAAGAAGTGTAGGGAGCATAATTGGCCTGAAGAGAAGTGGGCAGCTCTGGTCTCCTCAAGACTTACGGGTAAGGGTCTGAAGGCTTATGATGCACTGCCTTTAGAGTCTTGCATTGACTACCCAGTATTGAAGAGAGCTGTCCTACGGGCATACGAGTTGCAACCAGAAACATATCGATTGAAGTTTCGGGGTGTTACGAAGACTAGGGAGGCGACCTTTCTTGAACATGCCCGGGACTTAAAAGATGCACTTGCTAACTGGACACGTTCTGAGAAAGCTGAGACGGCCGAACAGTTGACTGAGCTGTTTCTGCTCGAGCAGTTTTATAAGTGTACTGGTGCAGATATGACACTATTAAAGAAAAGAACCCTAAAACTCTACAGGAGGCAGCTGAGATGGCTGACCTCCGGCTATCATTAATTCGTGGGTGCGGGTCTGCCCAGCGTAGTGAGGCAGGTAACAAGGGGCGTGACACCCCACCCCCCCGAGTTAGTGATATACATTATGCAAACAAGTACAAGAGCTATGATACCAAGACTGACCACAAGACTAACACCGTCCCATTTAAGAAGGGGCCGGGCCCTTCCCAGTACCAAGGGAAGCCCAGAGGGGAGTTGGAGTGTTATCTTTGTCATGAAAAGGGGCACTTTGCAAGAGTCTGTCCTAGCAAACCACCTACAGCAGCTGTGTCTTTGGCCTGCAACATTGGTGTGTCTCCGAAGTCTTCTGAGTTTGCCCGGGGCAGTTCGTCAGAGGCTGAGGCACAGCCAATGCAGAAACACCTGAGAGGCTCGAACCCTGCTCAGGATGTTTTTTGCGACCATAGAGGACGGGGTTGCGTGATGTGGGCGGGGCGCAAGCATGGAGTAGAGGTCTTGCGTGATACAGGTGCTTCCCAGACTCTGATGAACAATTTGACTGGCTACCCTATAAATGCGGCTCGGGTGGTAGTGGTGCAGGGTATTAATGCAACTCGGTCATACCCGCTGGTGCGGTTGGAGTTGGAGGTGGATGGTGTGGCACGTGAATTGGATGTTGGGATTGTGGAGAAACTGCCAGTGGAGGGCGTCGACCTTCTTCTCGGCAACGACTTTGCAATGCCCGCTTCTGAGGTTCTACCCTTAGTCGTTGCCGAGAGGCCGGCCGACGTGAGTGGGGGAGAACAAGAGTGTGTCGAGCGGTGCCAGGCACAACCCATGGCGTGTGCTGTCACCCGAGCTCGGGCAGCTAAAGTGTCACAGCCTAGTCCTCCGTCTTCAGACCAGCAGAGGAACGATCAACAGGAGGAGGCTAAAGCTGGAGTTGGTTTTAAGAGTTTTGACTCGGCGGCTCTCCTGGGTGATTCAGTATTGGCACCTATGATAGAGTCTGGAGAGGCCCCAGGACCTGTCACAGCTAGTGAGGAGGTAGGGCCGGAAGAGACTCCGAGGCAGCAACGTTGCACACGGAGAGAAAAAAGGATTGCTCAGTTTGATATTGGGGAAGGATTTGGGTTGCTTCGGAAGCATCTAGACAGGTTGGTTCCCTCAGATATTTGTAAACTGCAGTTGGAGGATCCGGAAGTTCAGAAGTGTGGTAATGGTGCTGTCGAGATTAAACACGAGGACGGGGAAGCATGTCATGTGAACCTGTTGGAGGAGTTTGTGAGGCAACCACCTGAGCAGCCTACTGTCCCTGCGTTGGTCTGCCGCGGCCAAGGTGGAGAAGGAGAGGGGGGCAGTAGGGCACAGGTGGAGGAGAGTAGGGATTGTCATGTCTCGGCGAAGCAGTGGGCGGGGGACACGAGTCTGGTGGCTGTGGAAGTGCTAGAGCACCTGCCTGAGCAGCAGTGTGCAGCACTCCAGCACCAGCTCGGTTCATACCCCACTGGTCGTGCCGAGCCCCTGAGTCTCACAACTCGGGCGGTGCGAGATGTTCCGCAGGCAGGTCATGTGACTGTTAAAAGACCGTTAGCCTCGTTGTTTCGGTGGTTTAAGGTGGGCGACGAGGCCTTGGCATGGTTGCCAGGTCAGGGTCGACCCATGGCTGCCAAGGGTGGTGGTCAAAAGGAGGACATTGAGCAGATTGGTAAGGTCGGCTGTGGTATCGCAGTGCCCGGTCGTCGCATAGCCTCCCAATGCTGCTCTAGTCTAATGCAACAGCCCTACCATAGACCGACTGTATCTGGCCATGTCGCTGAAAGCGGTGATGCTGCGCAGGCAGATGTCGTCACAAGGAATGCGGGGGTGCGCATGTACGGTATCGGCGGGGAAGCCTTAGCAATAATGAACTGTGGGAGTGACTGCACGGGTGGTACTGATTGTCCCTCTCATGACCTGGCTGTTCTAGGGACGAAGGTGGAGAAGGAGGGAGACTACAGGTTAGAAGCTGCGGTCTCGGCTGGGTTGTGGGAGGGCACAAGGCATGTTGTTCGTGGAGACAGTGCAAGGCAGTTATTTACTAGGCTATGGCAGTACTTTCGCATGTTTGTTGCTTCTCCAGGCCTGAGGTACGGGGTAGAATCCGACATGCAGGCTGGAGATAGTGCAGGGCTCAGTTTAATTCCCTGCCGTATAAATCCTGCTCGACAGCCTATGGTGCAAGCAGAGCTGGATTACGTGTGGACGAAGGATCTGAGGGATAAGGAATGTCGTGAGTGGTCGTTGCTTGTAACTTTGTCCGAGCGTGCTAAAGAGGTATGTGGTTTTGTTGTGGACGGGAGTACCTACCAGTGCAATGTTGTGCCTGACGGACTTAAGAATGCACCAGCAACGTGTCAGAGCCTGATGAATGAAAGTGAAAAGGACAATGATGCGCTGGGGCATTTCGAGATCTATGTTCCAGCCTATGGTCCGGTCGGTGTAGTTTACCCAGATCATTACCCTCTCGAGATCTTGGACCAGTTTCACAATCGGAATATGAGGCTGACCAGGTGGTCACTAAGGTTATTGGTATATAACCTGGACATAAGCCATATTGCCGGTTGTGACAACGAGGTTGCATGTGGTCGTTCAGGGGTATATGATCCTGGGTAAATTGACACACGGGTAGCCTCCTGCTTTGGTTTGAGTAGTATTTTGCGCTTGGTGCTTGTTGGCTCGCGGTTGTAGCCCAGCGTATTGGGTCGTAAAGCAGGAGTTGAGCGTTTGGTATAGAAGAAAAATAGGCTGCCCTTATAGTGCAGCCGGAAAAAAAACCATATTAAAATATAAAAATCATATAAAAACTCTTTCTTTTTGATGAAGATAATTGTATAAGTTTGTCATAGCCTATAAGGTTTGAGTAGTCCACGAACTATCAAACGGCTGAGCTGCTGTAAGCTCGCTCTGGGAGCATGATATTGTGTCTTTTACTATTGTTGGGAGGAGTTATGAAATGTGATTTTTTTTTTATAAGATGTGTTTTAGTGATAAACTCAGCGTTGTTTTAGTGCCATGCGGTCGCTGGGTGTGAGGGGTTTGATGGGGTTCTGTATATCAGATTTTAGCTCAGGGTTGAGCAAGTAAAATCTTGGGGGAGGTGTGACGCATGTCGAGTATGAGCATGCTGTACAGAACGCCCAGTCAGGCCCCACTCTCGCTAGGATCGTCAGGGCAGGAACTTTGGCTGTAGTCTGTGTAGAGTTTCCTAACTCAGTTTATGTGAACCGTTGTACTATAAGTATTATCATTATGTATTTTGTTTTCTTCTAAGTCAACGAGTTCTATTTTATATCATTAGATATAAGTATTGTGTGTGGGACTTGTATGTAATGATGAGAGGAGGGATATTACGTGGCGTGGGGTCGGTGAGTGCGCCACGCGGGCCGGTAGGCCTAATTCCCTCCTCCCTTCCTCCCTTTCAGCGCGTGGGAAGTTCTTTGTCAATCCCAGATTGAGAGAATATGACGTCATGATTGCCAGTGGGCGGTCCTTAAGTAGTTTGAGATATGCCGCTAGAGGGCCGAGTATAAAAAGAGAGGTTTTTGCCACCATGCTTCAGAACTCATCAGGCAAAGCGACCTCTCATATCCCTTGCAACTATCCATATTCTTCCGACTGATGTGAACTTTCTCTACTCTCTGAACAGCCTACCTTCTTCTCTTCTCGTCCCTGTTTATAACCTCAATGACCCCTTTGGTGCAGATTTAGTCAGCCAAAGTATTATCGCTTGAGTTCTCACGAGATAAGTGCCTGTTAGATAGCCTATTTTTGGAAGGGTTAACTAGAATAGGATTGATTGATGTTTGTTGCACTCGTATATGCATTTCCCTGTGTGCGATTATTCATGTTCCTGTTTTCTGCTGGTTTAGGCAATGCTAGACTGGGATAGGGTTTCTGAGTTGTGATTTCCTATGAGTACTAGGTTGCGGTTGAACCAGTACAATTGCAACGGAGACGTGGAACGCCTAGGTGGTCTTTCTGACTGTGTACCATGGGAGTTTAGCACTGTGTTGCGAGTGAGGGCTTTTGCCTGTGCCACCCAACACTGTGCTATCTCATTTGCTTGACTTTGAGAGGATCGCCAGGAGAGAACCAGATACTAGTGATCTGGATCTCTCAAGAGAGCATCCCGTCAATTACCGTAATTTGGCCGCACAGTCTTAAGGACCTCGCTAGGCTACGAGCCGCTTGCTCAGCCATTGTCTCTTAACCTTAGATATCCCAGCTAGACTTTGCTCGACCAGCAGATACAGCATAGTATTGAAGCTTCTCCTTATGTATATTATTGTTTAAGCACTATTGATTTCATGTGTGGCACGCTTAGCTACTTCAGAGATTAGTGGCCCACGAGCACAATCTTAGTAGGCTATTGCTAGTGCATTGTCGGAGTACTTCTTCTTAATGTTTGCCATATCCTATTGCTTATTCTTATAATTCTTCTTATGTCAATTTAAAGCCTTTAATTACCAGTGAGTTATTCATTAAATTGCTGTTCAAAATCCGATACTTACTTCTTATGAGTATTCGAGAAGCATCTAACTTATCAGAAGATTCCTTGCTTGATGCTCGAGGACTATTGTTTAACGTAACGTAATAGTGCCGATCCGAAGTAGAGGGTGGAGGACTTCTTAAGTTCTTAGTTCAAGGGTGGATTACTTCGGCTTCGGCCAACACTATTCTTTAGTGTTGTAGTACTTTCTTCTTTGTTTGATTGTTGACCAGACTAGATAACTCCCGTCTTGCTATTAGTCTGTTGTGTGAAACGCTAGTACCGAGTTCTTGTATACCCCGTTATAGCAGATAGAACTCTGGAGGGTAGTGGCGTTTTTTGTTCGGCTGGCAGTACTCTGGGGTTGGGATCGTGTGTTTCCGTTGTGGCAGCGAGCCATACTCGAGTCCTGTGTAAGAGCCCTAGTGTACCCGAGTGCCCGGTCGTAACATCCTGCCCTGACGATCCTAGCGAGGGTGGGGCCTGACTGGGCGTTCTGTACAGCATGCTCATACTCGACATGCGTCACAGTGTGTGTGTGTGTCTGTGTGTGTTACTCTACCCCTGTCACATCCCTCACTGTGCGCTCTTAACACCCGGGTCAGTTGGTACCTTCATGTGTGTGTGTGTGTGTGTGAGTGTGTGTGTGTGTGTGTATGTGTGTGTTTGTGTCTGTGTGTGTGTGTGTGTGTTACTCTACCCCTGTCACATCCCTCACTGTGCGCTCTTAACACCCGGGTCAGTTGGTACCTTCATGTGTGTGTGTGTGTGTGAGTGTGTGTGTGTGTGTGTGTTTGTGTGTGTGTGTGTGTGTGTCTGTGTGTGTTACTCTACCCCTGTCACATCCCTCACTGTGCGCTCTTAACACCCGGGTCAGTTGGTACCTTCATGTGTGTGTGTGTGTGTGTGAGTGTGTGTGTGTGTGTGTATGTGTGTGTTTGTGTGTGTCTGTGTGTTTGTGTGTGTGTTACTCTACCCCTGTCACATCCCTCACTGTGCGCTCTTAACACCCGGGTCAGTTGGTACCTTCATGTGTGTGTGTGTGTGTGTGTGAGTGTGTGTGTGTGTGTGTGTCTGTTTGTGTGTGTGTGTGTTACTCTACCCCTGTCACATCCCTCACTGTGCGCTCTTAACACCCGGGTCAGTTGGTACCTCCATGTGTGTGTGTGTGTCTGTGTGTGTGTGTGTGTGTGTGTGTGTTACTCTACCCCTGTCACATCCCTCACTGTGCGCTCTTAACACCCGGGTCAGTTGGTACCTTCATGTGTGTGTGTGTGTGTGTTACTCTACCCCTGTCACATCCCTCACTGTGCGCTCTTAACACCCGGGTCAGTTGGTACCTTCATGTGTTACTCAGTTACTTGTTCGTCAAGGGGAATCCACGCAATGCGAGCTAAGCTCATTATTATCGCGCCTCCTTAACTGGGAATGTATTGCGTGAAATGCATGTTAAGTGTTTTATGTACTGTTGGAATGGCTGTGGATGTGTGTGTAGTCTGTATTTTAGCCAATTGGCGACATCGGAAACGAAGGCTTAGGGTGGATCTGTATGGTACCATTCTCACTATAGACGGTACCGTCTCGCCCGAAGGCTTAGGTAGCCATCAGCTTAGGTGAACCATATGATACCCATCTCGCCTTGTACCATTTTTGCCAACCCCAGATGGGACGTCACAACGTCGTCCACTTATTCCAGGTACCTATTTACAGCTAGGTGAACTGAGGTTAACACATGAAAGGAGACAAGCCCAATTTGTCTCCGCCCGGCCGGGGATTGAACCCCCGACCCCTCGTGTGTGAGACGAGAGCTCTACCTACTAGGCTACGGGCTGTGTGTATATGTGTGTGTGTGTGTGAGTGTGTCTGTGTGTGTGTTTGTGTATTACTCTACCCATGTCACATCCCTCACTTGGCACTCCTAACACCCAGGTCAGGTGGTAATATATACCTATAAGTACCTAAGGGGAGGTGTGGTGGAGTGGTCTTGCCACTGGCCTGGTAATCCAAAGGTCCCGGGTTCAAATCCCGATGTATCAATGGGAAGATATTATTGGGATGGAATTTGTGCTGTACCTAGAGTATCAGTGCATTACCACAAGCCCACCGAAACTTCAATAAAATACCCTCATTGTTCCCTGATTAAATAGCACTGTATGAATATTCCCATATTCAAAATATGCTATAGGGGTGCAATGCCTGGTGAGTTATCTGCTCAACAGGTGGCGTTGTGTGTGTGTAAGTGTGAGAGTCCGAGTGTAGGGGGTGAGACAGTGAAGCACGGGAACGAGATGGCTTCAGAGATGGGGTCGTTTCGGGCCATGAGTGAGCACCGTGCCTCATGTGAAGGCAAGATGGCAGGTGCTCGTTGTACTCTACGTGCTTCACATGTCTCACTCCCTAGACTGGAACAAGACCTCACGGGCTTCACTGTTCATTGTAAAGCGGTGAATGTTAAGGCTCTCAGCCTATGCCCGAGAGGAAGTAAGTTGGAATATTAAAAAAAAAAAAAAAAAAAAAAAAAAAAAAAAAAAAAGTACCACTAAGTATCATCATATAGATTTACATAAGTGACAAAATTGGCCACTTGTGGGTTTCAGGCTATAAGGAAGTTAGAGCCGTATACATCATATGAAACAGAACTACAGTAAAAATATAGGTTTCTGATGGTTATTGGTTATCGGGTTGGCTTGTATGTATTTATATTATGTACTACAGCAGTATTTTAGCTGGTAATTCAACTAATATCGATGTCTACAGCTCCAACTTCCTCAAAACGCCTGAAACTCGCATGTGATCAATTCTAAAACATTTATATCTCAGAAGCTGCCAGATCAAAGTTACGGATAAAAATTGTGCGGAAAAAATCCGCCTTAACTCCTTTTGTCAAATAAGTTGTGTTCGCTGTGTGTTGTATTAATGTCTGTCAGATGTTGAATAGGGCGTTTAAAGATAGGAATATGTTTGTTT
>JBAKBP010032161.1:22500-23519 GCA_037953745.1 Lithodes maja
CATTATATTGGAGTGATTGGGCGCAAGATACATAGATACACATAGGGTCGTATATCCTCAACTCCTTCTGCCTTATATTGGAGTGTTGGGCGCAAGATACATAGATACACATAGGGTCGTATATCCTCAACTCCTTCTGCCTTATATTGGAGTGTTGGGCGCAAGATACATAGATACACATAGGGTCGTATATCCTCAAACTCCTTCTGCCTTATATTGGAGTGTTGGGCGCAAGATACATAGATACACATAGGATCGTATATCCTCAACTCCTTCTGCCTATATTGGAGTGTTGGGCGCAAGATACATAGATACACATAGGGTCCTATATCCTCAACTCCTTCTGCCTTATATTGGAGTGTTGGGCGCAAGATACATAGATACACATAGGGTCGTATATCCTCAACTCCTTCTGCCTTATATTGGAGTGTTGGGCGCAAGATACATAGATACACATAGGGTCGTATATCCTCAACTCCTTCTGCCTTATATTGGAGTGTTGGGCGCAAGATACATAGATACACATAGGGTCGTACATCCTCAACTCCTGCCTTATATTCTGGCTAAAATTTAACGATTTAAGGGGAGGAATTTAGTTTGTTCCCTAGACCTCCATCAAGCTTAAAATTACACCCCCCTTGAGTCCCTTTCAAGATAAATTTGTACATTTTTCGGTAGAAAAAATGTCCCGGCCGAAGGCCGGTTTCCTCTTAAATTACAGGCTCTCGCTGTCGCTCGCCAGGATAAAAATCGACACCTGAATGGCATGAAAGGTCTTAATATGGGTGAAAGTTCTTAAAATTGCTAAACTAATGGGGCAAACGTTTTATAATAATCAAAAGCAATTGGGGCTAAACATGAGGGAGAAAGGGGTCAAGAAAAAAATCCCTCAAGTGGAGATCTCCCCTTAATGCTGCAGCTTAAGAGGGTCTTTTGTTATACAGACAATACTATCCCCTTTGAGTTCTTAGGATAATTTCAAGCTTTAAAAAGACGTTTAAACGGTGAACAGAATAAGG
>JBAKBP010032162.1:0-23518 GCA_037953745.1 Lithodes maja
CTTGTATTCTTGTAACGGGTAGACCGTACCATCCCTAAGCAGAATGAAACTGTCCCCTATAGTTGCCTTCTCCCTCATGTTTATGTAGCTTAGGAAGGATGTATGGTAGCTAAAAGGATACATTGAGATAGTCTGTATTCTTGTAACGGGTAGACGTCCATCCTAAGCTGAATGAAACTGTCTAATAGTTGCCTTCTCCCTCATGTTTATGTAGCTTAGGAAGGATGTAGGTAAGCTAAAAGGATACATTGAGATAGTTTGAAGCCTTAACGATATTATGCAGCTTGGGAAGGATCTGTGGTAGTTAAACGGGTTGGTTGGAGATAGTTTGAAGCCTTAACGATATTATGTAGCTTGGGAAGGATCTGTGGTAGCATTAAACGGGTTGGTTGAGATAGTTTGAAGCCTTAACGATATTATGTAGCTTGGGAAGGATCTGTGGTAGTTAAACGGGTTGGTTGAGATAGTTTGAAGCCTTAACGATATTATGTAGCTTGGGAAGGATCTGTGGTAGTTAAACGGGTTGGTTGAGATAGTTTGAAGCCTTAACGATATTATGTAGCTTGGGAAGGATCTGTGGTAGTTAAACGGGTTGGTTGAGATAGTTTGAAGCCTTAACGATATTATGTAGCTTGGGAAGGATCTGTGGTAGTTAAACGGGTTGGTTGAGATAGTTTGAAGCCTTAACGATATTATGTAGCTTGGGAAGGATCTGTGGTAGTTAAACGGGTTGGTTGAGATAGTTTGAAGCCTTAACGATATTATGTAGCTTGGGAAGGATCTGTGGTAGTTAAACGGGTTGGTTGAGATAGTTTGAAGCCTTAACGATATTATGTAGCTTGGGAAGGATCTGTGGTAGTTAAACGGGTTGGTTGAGATAGTTTGAAGCCTTAACGATATTATGTAGCTTGGGAAGGATCTGTGGTAGTTAAACGGGTTGGTTGAGATAGTTTGAAGCCTTAACGATATTATGTAGCTTGGGAAGGATCTGTGGTAGTTAAACGGGTTGGTTGAGATAGTTTGAAGCCTTAACGATATTATGCAGCTTGGGAAGGATCTGTGGTAGTTAAACGGGTTGGTTGAGATAGTTTGAAGCCTTAACGATATTATGTAGCTTGGGAAGGATCTGTGGTAGTTAAACGGGTTGGTTGAGATAGTTTGAAGCCTTAACGATATTATGTAGCTTGGGAAGGATCTGTGGTAGTTAAACGGGTTGGTTGAGATAGTTTGAAGCCTTAACGATATTATGTAGCTTGGGAAGGATCTGTGGTAGTTAAACGGGTTGGTTGAGATAGTTTGAAGCCTTAACGATATTATGTAGCTTGGGAAGGATCTGTGGTAGTTAAACGGGTTGGTTGAGATAGTTTGAAGCCTTAACGATATTATGTAGCTTGGGAAGGATCTGTGGTAGTTAAACGGGTTGGTTGAGATAGTTTGAAGCCTTAACGATATTATGTAGCTTGGGAAGGATCTGTGGTAGTTAAACGGGTTGGTTGAGATAGTTTGAAGCCTTAACGATATTATGTAGCTTGGGAAGGATCTGTGGTAGTTAAACGGGTTGGTTGAGATAGTTTGAAGCCTTAACGATATTATGTAGCTTGGGAAGGATCTGTGGTAGTTAAACGGGTTGGTTGAGATAGTTTGAAGCCTTAACGATATTATGTAGCTTGGGAAGGATCTGTGGTAGTTAAACGGGTTGGTTGAGATAGTTTGAAGCCTTAACGATATTATGTAGCTTGGGAAGGATCTGTGGTAGTTAAACGGGTTGGTTGAGATAGTTTGAAGCCTTAACGATATTATGTAGCTTGGGAAGGATCTGTGGTAGTTAAACGGGTTGGTTGAGATAGTTTGAAGCCTTAACGATATTATGTAGCTTGGGAAGGATCTGTGGTAGTTAAACGGGTTGGTTGAGATAGTTTGAAGCCTTAACGATATTATGTAGCTTGGGAAGGATCTGTGGTAGTTAAACGGGTTGGTTGAGATAGTTTGAAGCCTTAACGATATTATGTAGCTTGGGAAGGATCTGTGGTAGTTAAACGGGTTGGTTGAGATAGTTTGAAGCCTTAACGATATTATGTAGCTTGGGAAGGATCTGTGGTAGTTAAACGGGTTGGTTGAGATAGTTTGAAGCCTTAACGATATTATGTAGCTTGGGAAGGATCTGTGGTAGTTAAACGGGTTGGTTGAGATAGTTTGAAGCCTTAACGATATTATGTAGCTTGGGAAGGATCTGTGGTAGTTAAACGGGTTGGTTGAGATAGTTTGAAGCCTTAACGATATTATGTAGCTTGGGAAGGATCTGTGGTAGTTAAACGGGTTGGTTGAGATAGTTTGAAGCCTTAACGATATTATGCAGCTTGGGAAGGATCTGTGGTAGTTAAACGGGTTGGTGGAGATAGTTTGAAGCCTTAACGATATTATGTAGCTTGGGAAGGATCTGTGGTAGTTAAACGGGTTGGTTGAGATAGTTTGAAGCCTTAACGATATTATGTAGCTTGGGAAGGATCTGTGGTAGTTAAACGGGTTGGTTGAGATAGTTTGAAGCCTTAACGATATTATGTAGCTTGGGAAGGATCTGTGGTAGTTAAACGGGTTGGTTGAGATAGTTTGAAGCCTTAACGATATTATGTAGCTTGGGAAGGATCTGTGGTAGTTAAACGGGTTGGTTGAGATAGTTTGAAGCCTTAACGATATTATGTAGCTTGGGAAGGATCTGTGGTAGTTAAACGGGTTGGTTGAGATAGTTTGAAGCCTTAACGATATTATGTAGCTTGGGAAGGATCTGTGGTAGTTAAACGGGTTGGTTGAGATAGTTTGAAGCCTTAACGATATTATGTAGCTTGGGAAGGATCTGTGGTAGTGAAATGGGTTGGTTGAGATAGTTTGAAGCCTTAACGATATTATGTAGCTTGGGAAGGATCTGTGGTAGTTAAACGGGTTGGTTGAGATAGTTTGAAGCCTTAACGATATTATGCAGCTTGGGAAGGATCTGTGGTAGTTAAACGGGTTGGTTGAGATAGTTTGAAGCCTTAACGATATTATGTAGCTTGGGAAGGATCTGTGGTAGTTAAACGGGTTGGTTGAGATAGTTTGAAGCCTTAACGATATTATGTAGCTTGGGAAGGATCTGTGGTAGTTAAACGGGTTGGTTGAGATAGTTTGAAGCCTTAACGATATTATGTAGCTTGGGAAGGATCTGTGGTAGTTAAACGGGTTGGTTGAGATAGTTTGAAGCCTTAACGATATTATGTAGCTTGGGAAGGATCTGTGGTAGTTAACGGGTTGGTTGAGATAGTTTGAAGCCTTAACGATATTATGTAGCTTGGGAAGGATCTGTGGTAGTTAAAGGGTTGGTTGAGATAGTTTGAAGCCTTAACGATATTATGTAGCTTGGGAAGGATCTGTGGTAGTTAAACGGGTTGGTTGAGATAGTTTGAAGCCTTAACGATATTATGTAGCTTGGGAAGGATCTGTGGTAGTTAAACGGGTTGGTTGAGATAGTTTGAAGCCTTAACGATATTATGTAGCTTGGGAAGGATCTGTGGTAGTTAAACAGGGTTGGTTGAGATAGTTTGAAGCCTTAACGATATTTATGTAGCTTGGGGAAGGATCTGTGGTAGTTAAACGGGTTGGTTGAGATAGTTTGAAGCCTTAACGATATTATGTAGCTTGGGAAGGATAGTTAAACGGGTTGGTTGAGATAGTTTGAAGCCTTAACGATATTATGTAGCTTGGGAAGGATCTGTGGTAGTTAAACGGGTTGGTTGAGATAGTTTGAAGCCTTAACGATATTATGTAGCTTGGGAAGGATCTGTGGTAGTTAAACGGGTTGGTTGAGATAGTTTGAAGCCTTAACGATATTATGTAGCTTGGGAAGGATCTGTGGTAGTTAAACGGGTTGGTTGAGATAGTTTGAAGCCTTAACGATATTATGCAGCTTGGGAAGGATCTGTGGTAGTTAAACGGGTTGGTTGAGATAGTTTGAAGCCTTAACGATATTATGCAGCTTGGGAAGGATCTGTGGTAGTTAAACGGGTTGGTTGAGATAGTTTGAAGCCTTAACGATATTATGTAGCTTGGGAAGGATCTGTGGTAGTTAAACGGGTTGGTTGAGATAGTTTGAAGCCTTAACGATATTATGTAGCTTGGGAAGGATCTGTGGTAGTTAAACGGGTTGGTTGAGATAGTTTGAAGCCTTAACGATATTATGTAGCTTGGGAAGGATCTGTGGTAGTTAAACGGGTTGGTTGAGATAGTTTGAAGCCTTAACGATATTATGTAGCTTGGGAAGGATCTGTGGTAGTTAAACGGGTTGGTTGAGATAGTTTGAAGCCTTAACGATATTATGTAGCTTGGGAAGGATCTGTGGTAGTTAAACGGGTTGGTTGAGATAGTTTGAAGCCTTAACGATATTATGTAGCTTGGGAAGGATCTGTGGTAGTTAAACGGGTTGGTTGAGATAGTTTGAAGCCTTAACGATATTATGTAGCTTGGGAAGGATCTGTGGTAGTTAAACGGGTTGGTTGAGATAGTTTGAAGCCTTAACGATATTATGTAGCTTGGGAAGGATCTGTGGTAGTGTAAAGTTTGAGATAGTTTGAAGCCTTAACGATATTATGTAGCTTGGGAAGGATCTGTGGTAGTTAAACGGGTTGGTTGAGATAGTTTGAAGCCTTAACGATATTATGTAGCTTGGGAAGGATCTGTGGTTGTTAAACGGGTTGGTTGAGATAGTTTGAAGCCTTAACGATATTATGTAGCTTGGGAAGGATCTGTGGTAGTTAAACGGTTGGTTGAGATAGTTTGAAGCCTTAACGATATTATGTAGCTTGGGAAGGATCTGTGGTAGTTAAACGGGTTGGTTGAGATAGTTTGAAGCCTTAACGATATTATGCAGCTTGGAAAGGATCTGTGGTAGTTAAACGGGTTGTTGAGATAGTTTGAAGCCTTAACGATATTATGCAGCTTGGGAAGGATCTGTGGTAGTTAAACGGGTTGGTTGAGATAGTTTGAAGCCTTAACGATATTATGTAGCTTGGGAAGGATCTGTGGTAGTTAAACGGGTTGGTTGAGATAGTTTGAAGCCTTAACGATATTATGTAGCTTGGGAAGGATCTGTGGTAGTTAAACGGGTTGGTTGAGATAGTTTGAAGCCTTAACGATATTATGTAGCTTGGGAAGGATCTGTGGTAGTTAAACGGGTTGGTTGAGATAGTTTGAAGCCTTAACGATATTATGTAGCTTGGGAAGGATCTGTGGTAGTTTAAAGGGTTGGTTGAGATAGTTTGAATCCTTAACAATATTATGTAGCTTGGGAAGGATCTGTGGTAGTTAAACGGGTTGGTTGAGATAGTTTGAAGCCTTAACGATATTATGTAGCGTGGGAAGGATCTGTGGTAGTTAAACGGGTTGGTTGAGATAGTTTGAAGCCTTAACGATATTATGTAGCTTGGGAAGGATCTGTGGTAGTTAAACGGGTTGGTTGAGATAGTTTGAAGCCTTAAAGATATTATGTAGCTTGGGAAGGATCTGTGGTAGTTAAACGGGTTGGTTGAGATAGTTTGAAGCCTTAACGATATTATGTAGCTTGGGAAGGATCTGTGGTAGTTAAACGGGTTGGTTGAGATAGTTTGAAGCCTTAACGATATTATGTAGCTTGGGAAGGATCTGTGGTAGTTAAACGGGTTGGTTGAGATAGTTTGAAGCCTTAACGATATTATGTAGCTTGGGAAGGATCTGTGGTAGTTAAACGGGTTGGTTGAGATAGTTTGAAGCCTTAACGATATTATGTAGCTTGGGAAGGATCTGTGGTAGTTAAATGGGTTGGTTGAGATAGTTTGAAGCCTTAACGATATTATGTAGCTTGGGAAGGATCTGTGGTAGTTAAACGGGTTGGTTGAGATAGTTTGAAGCCTTAACGATATTATGTAGCTTGGGAAGGATCTGTGATAGTTAAACGGGTTGGTTGAGATAGTTTGAAGCCTTAACGATATTATGTAGCTTGGGAAGGATCTGTGGTAGTTAAACGGGTTGGTTGAGATAGTTTGAAGCCTTAACGATATTATGTAGCTTGGGAAGGATCTGTGGTAGTTAAACGGGTTGGTTGAGATAGTTTGAAGCCTTAACGATATTATGTAGCTTGGAAGGATCTGTGGTAGTTAAAACGGGTTGGTTGAGATAGTTTGAAGCCTTAACGATATTATGCAGCTTGGGAAGGATCTGTGGTAGTTAAACGGGTTGGTTGAGATAGTTTGAAGCCTTAACGATATTATGTAGCTTGGGAAGGATCTGTGGTAGTTAAAGGGTTGGTTGAGATAGTTTGAAGCCTTAACGATATTATGTAGCTTGGGAAGGATCTGTGGTAGTTAAACGGGTTGGTTGAGATAGTTTGAAGCCTTAACGATATTATGCAGCTTGGGAAGGATCTGTGGTAGTTAAACGGGTTGGTTGAGATAGTTTGAAGCCTTAACGATATTATGTAGCTTGGGAAGGATCTGTGGTAGTTAAACGGGTTGGTTGAGATAGTTTTAAGCCTTAACGATATTATGCAGCTTGGGAAGGATCTGTGGTAGTTAAACGGGTTGGTTGAGATAGTTTGAAGCCTTAACGATATTATGTAGCTTGGGAAGGATCTGTGGTAGTTAAACGGGTTGGTTGAGATAGTTTGAAGCCTTAACGATATTATGTAGCTTGGGAAGGATCTGTGGTAGTTAAACGGGTTGGTTGAGATAGTTTGAAGCCTTAACGATATTATGTAGCTTGGGAAGGATCTGTGGTAGTTAAACGGGTTGGTTGAGATAGTTTGAAGCCTTAACGATATTATGTAGCTTGGGAAGGATCTGTGGTAGTTAAACGGGTTGGTTGAGATAGTTTGAAGCCTTAACGATATTATGTAGCTTGGGAAGGATCTGTGGTAGTGAAACGGGTTGGTTGAGATAGTTTGAAGCCTTAACGATATTATGTAGCTTGGAAGGATCTGTGGTAGTTAAACGGGTTGGTTGAGATAGTTTGAAGCCTTAACGATATTATGTAGCTTGGGAAGGATCTGTGGTAGTTAAACGGGTTGGTTGAGATAGTTTGAAGCCTTAACGATATTATGTATCTTGGGAAGGATCTGTGGTAGTTAAACGGGTTGGTTGAGATAGTTTGAAGCCTTAACGATATATGCAGCTTGGGAAGGATCTGTGGTAGTTAAACGGGTTGGTTGAGATAGTTTGAACCTTAACGATATTATGTAGCTTGGGAAGGATCTGTGGTAGTTAAACGGGTTGGTTGAGATAGTTTGAAGCCTTAACGATATTATGCAGCTTGGGAAGGATCTGTGGTAGTTAAACGGGTTGGTTGAGATAGTTTGAAGCCTTAACGATATTATGCAGCTTGGGAAGGATCTGTGGTAGTTAAACGGGTTGGTTGAGATAGTTTGAAGCCTTAACGATATTATGTAGCTTGGGAAGGATCTGTGGTAGTTAAACGGGTTGGTTGAGATAGTTTGAAGCCTTAACGATATTATGTAGCTTGGGAAGGATCTGTGGTAGTTTAAACGGGTTGGTTGAGATAGTTTGAAGCCTTAACGATATTATGTAGCTTGGGAAGGATCTGTGGTAGTTAAACGGGTTGGTTGAGATAGTTTGAAGCCTTAACGTTATTATGTAGCTTGGGAAGGATCTGTGGTAGTTAAACGGGTTGGTTGAGATAGTTTGAAGCCTTAACGATATTATGTAGCTTGGGAAGGATCTGTGGTAGTTAAACGGGTTGGTTGAGATAGTTTGAAGCCTTAACGATATTATGTAGCTTGGGAAGGATCTGTGGTAGTTAAACGGGTTGGTTGAGATAGTTTGAAGCCTTAACGATATTATGTAACCTGGGAAGGATCTGTGGTAGTTAAACGGGTTGGTTGAGATAGTGTTACGACCGGGCACTCGGGTACCTAGGGCTCTTACACAGGACTCGAGTATGGCTCGCTGCCACAACGGAAACACACGATCCCAACCCCAGAGTACTGCCAGCCGAACAAAAAACGCCACTACCCTCCAGAGTTCTATCTGCTATAACGGGGTATACAAGAACTCGGTACTAGCGTTTCACACAACAGACTAATAACAAGACGGGAGTTATCTAGTCTGGTCAACAATCAAACAAAGAAGAAAGTACTACAACACTAAAGAATAGTGTTGGCCGAAGCCGAAGTAATCCACCCTTGAACTAAGAACTTAAGAAGTCCTCCACCCTCTACTTCGGATCGGCACTATTACGTTACGTTAAACAATAGTCCTCGAGCATCAAGCAAGGAATCTTCTGATAAGTTAGATGCTTCTCGAATACTCATAAGAAGTAAGTATCGGATTTTGAACAGCAATTTAATGAATAACTCACTGGTAATTAAAGGCTTTAAATTGACATAAGAAGAATTATAAGAATAAGCAATAGGATATGGCAAACATTAAGAAGAAGTACTCCGACAATGCACTGGCAATAGCCTACTAAGATTGTGCTCGTGGGCCACTAATCTCTGAAGTAGCTAAGCGTGCCACACATGAAATCAATAGTGCTTAAACAATAATATACATAAGGAGAAGCTTCAATACTATGCTGTATCTGCTGGTCGAGCAAAGTCTAGCTGGGATATCTAAGGTTAGGAAACAATGGCTGAGCAAGCGGCTCGTAGCCTAGCGAGGTCCTTAAGACTGTGCGGCCAAATTACGTTAATTGACGGGATGCTCTCTTGAGAGATCCAGATCACTAGTATCTGGTTCTCTCCTGGCGATCCTCTCAAAGTCAAGCAAATGAGATAGCACAGTGTTGGGTGGCACAGGCAAAAGCCCTCACTCGCAACACAGTGCTAAACTCCCACGGTACACAGTCAGAAAGACCACCTAGGCGTTCCACGTCTCCGTTGCAATTGTACTGGTTCAACCGCAACCTAGTACTCATAGGAAATCACAACTCAGAAACCCTATCCCAGTCTAGCATTGCCTAAACCAGCAGAAAACAGGAACATGAATAATCGCACACAGGGAAATGCATATACGAGTGCAACAAACATCATCAATCCTATTCTAGTTAACCCTTCCAAAAATAGGCTATCTAACAGGCACTTATCTCGTGAGAACTCAAGCGATAATACTTTGGCTGACTAAATCTGCACCAAAGGGGTCATGGAGGTTAAACAGGGACGAGAAGAGAAGAAGATAGGCTGTTCAGAGAGTAGAGAAAGTTCACATCAGTCGGAAGAATATGGATAGTTGCAAGGGATATGAGAGGTCGCTTTGCCTGATGAGTTCTGAAGAAATGGTGGCAAGAACCTCTCTTTTTATACTCGGCCCTCTAGCGGCATATCTCAAACTACTTAAGGACCGCCCACTGGCAATCATGACGTCATATTCTCTCTCAATCTGGGATCGACAAAGAACTTCCCACGCGCTGAAAGGGAGGAAGGGAGGAGGGAGGAGGGAATTAGGCCTACCCACCTCGTGGCGCGCTCACTGGCCGTCGTTACATAACTCTCTCTCTCATCATTGTATATAAGTCCCACACACAATACTTATAACTAATGATATAAAATAGAACTCGTTGACTTAGAAGAAAACAAAATACATAATGATAATACTTATAGTACAACGGTTCACATAAACTGAGTTAGGAAACTCTACACAGACTACAGCCAAAGTTCCTGCCCTGACGATCCTAGCGAGGGTGGGGCCTGACTGGGCGTTCTGTACAGCATGCTCATATTCGACATGCGTCACACCTCCCCCAAGATTTTACTTGCTCAACCCTGAGCTAAAATCTGATATACAGAACCCCATCAAACCCCTCACACCCAGCGACCGCATGGCACTAAAACAACGCTGAGTTTATCACTAAAACACATCTTATATAAAAAAAAAATTCACATTTCATAACTCCTCCCAACAATAGTAAAAGACATAATATCATGCTCCCAGAGCGAGCTTACAGCAGCTCAGCCGTTTGATAGTTCGTGGACTACTCAAACACTATAGGCTATGACAAACTTATACAATTATCTATATCAAAAAGAAAGAGTTTTTATATGATTTTTATATTTTAATATGTTTTTTTCCGGCTGCACTATAAGGGCAGCCTATTTTCTTCTATACCAAACGCTCAACAATCCTGCTTTACGACCCAATACGCTGGGCTACAACCGCGAGCCAGCAAGCACCAAGCGCAAAATACTACTCAAACCAAAGCAGGAGGCTACCCGTGTGTCAATCTCTTCGGGATCATACACCTGTGATAGCCTACGACTGATCATCTACCCTCGATAAACAATCCGCAATCACATTGTCACATCCCGCAATATGCCGGATGTCCAGGTTATACTCCTGCAACATCAATGACCACCGGGTCAGTCTCATATTGCGATTGTGAAATTGATTTAGGAATCTCAAAGGGTGATGATCAGTGTAGATAACCACGACTGGGCCATAGGCTGGAACATACACCTCGAAGTGCCTGAGTGACAGCACAATCGCCAGTAATTCCTTTTCTATTGTAGAATAGTTCTTTTGTGCAGCATTGAACTTCTTAGAAAAGAAACTTACTGGGTGTTCCACACCTTCATTGTCTGTCTGTAGCAAGACGGCACCAGCCCCTACACCACTAGCATCTGTTGCCAGCTGAAAAGGCCTGTTAAAGTCTGGGGCCCTGAGTATCGGGTGAGTACACAGCAAATGCTTCACTAAATTAAAAGCCTTTTCACACTCAGGCGCCCACAAAAACTTTTTGTCTTTAGATAACAAATCTGTGAGAGGTGCCAACACCGTAGAGTAACCTTTTATAAAGCGTCTGTAGTAGCCTATCATACCCAAGAATCTCATGATCTGCTTCTTGGTGGTTGGGTGCGGAAATTTATTGATAGCCTGTACCTTGTTCTGAGGAGGGCACACCTGTCCCCTTCCCACTACAAACCCAAGGTACTGCACAGTGGCTTTTACAAAGTCACACTTTGCCAAATTTACTACCAGACTTGCTTCACTAAGTTTCCGGAACAAGGTCTCCAGGTGCTCACAATGGCTCTCAAAGTCGTCATCATAAATGATTACATCGTCCAAGTATACGGTGCAATTTGGAATGTCCTTGACAATTTCATTCATCAGGTTCTGAAACGTTGCTGGTGCATTCTTAAGTCCGTAGGGCATAACATTACACCGGTAAGTACTCCCGTCCACCACAAAACCACATACCTCTTTAGCGCGCTCGGACAAAGGTACTTGCCAGTAACCTTTTACTAAATCAACTTTAGACAAAAACCGAGCATTACCAATTTTATCAACACTATCATCAACCCGAGGAAGAGGATATGGGTTAGTTGGAGTCAAACCGTTTAGCCTACGGAAATCAATACAGAAGCGTACCTTGCCATCTGGTTTAGGCTGCAGTGTTACGGGGGAAGTCCATTTAACGGTACCTTTCTCTATCAACCCTCTACCGAGCATATACTCCAACTCATCCCTCAGAGCGGGTAGTTTTATGGGGGGCACACGGTATGGGATTGACTTAAAGGGTAGATGGTGCCCCACGTCAACATCATGCATAGCCTGAGTAGTGAGGCCTGGATGTTCAGCGAATACAGTGGGGTATAAACCGAGCAACTGACGGATAGCTTCAAATTGCGGCTCAGGCAAATGGGCTATAGCCTCGTCAGCCCTTAGGCTCGAGTTCCCCGCCCACTGATCCGCTGAAACATGGTGATCCCAGCTATCCTCCTCTGAAGCTTGACTGTCCCCCTCTCCTTCTCCACCACGGCCGCAACAAGCCAACACAGGGACAGTGAGAGGCTCAGAGGGGCGCCTCACATACTCTTTTATCAGGTTCACGTGACATAACTGATTCTTCTTCCTCCTGTCTGGAGTGGCAACAAGGTAATCTAGGTCCGAAATTTTCTCCACAATTTTATAGGGTCCAGTATACTTCGCCGACAAGGGGTTACCCACCAAAGGCAACAAAATCAACACCTCCTGTCCCACAATGAACTCCCGGAGCTTCACTTTGCGATCATACCTGTCCTTCATTAAAGCTTGTGACCCTGTTAAATTCCGACCTGCCATCTCCAGACTCTTAAGCATGCGCTCACGGCTTTCAAACACATACTTCAACAAGGAACAAGGCGGCACAGTTCCTTCCCAAATTTCCCGCAGCATATTAAGGGGGCCCCTGACTCGGTGTCCAAAAATCAGCTCGTTTGGACTAAATCCCAGGCTCTCACCAGGCACTTCCCGAGCAGCAAACAGTACATACGGTAATCCAAGATCCCAATCTCTTCCGTTATCAGCACAATAACACCTGAGCATGCTTTTAAGGGTGGCATGCCACCGCTCAAGCACCCCTTGGCTCTCAGGGTGATACGCTGACGATACCACCGCCCGTATTCCATGCTGTTGCATTGTTTGCTTAAAGAGATTGGAGGTGAAATTGGACCCCTGATCAGACTGAATCTCCTCCGGGTACCCGTACCTTGAAAAGTACCACAACAAGTTACTGACTACCGTCTTAGCCATGCCGTTTTTCATGGGGTATGCATCGGGGTATCTAGTGGCAACATCCATGATGGTTAACAAAAATTTATTACCAGCCTTTGTGGGAGGGAGGGGACCAACCATGTCAACAACAATCTTACTAAAAGGTGGCCCAATTACAGGAATAGGGTGCAACGGAGCTTTAGGAATAACTTGGTTTGGTTTCCCGACCCGTTGACAAATATCACATGAGTTTATCCAGGACTGCACATGAGACTTCATCCCCGGCCACCAAAACAACTTCCCCAAAGCCGCCACCGTTTTTCTTACCCCCAAATGTCCTGCCAGCGGTGTGTCATGCGCCAAACTCAGTAGGCTATCCCTGCACTCCCGCGGCACCATCAACTGGTCCACTACCCCGGACCCCATCTTCCAGCTACGGTTAGGGTCTTGAAAACGCCGATACAGGATGCCATCTAAATAAAAAAAATCTCCCGGCTGTGCATCACCGTCCTCGTCGAGCTCCACAGCTCCATTAGCACACGTTTGGAGCTCAGGGTCCTCCAGCTGCAACCGACGGATATCTGAGGGTGCCAAGCGATCTAACTGCTCCCGGAGCAATGCATGACCCTCCCCGATACTGAGCTGCTCCCTCTGTCTCTCTCGATGTTCATAACGTTGCTGTCGTGGAGACTCGTCATGCCCAGCCTCGTCACTCTCGATGACAGGCCCAGGGGCTACTCCAGAACTAAGTAATGGTGCTAATACTGAATCACCCAGGAGAGCCGCCGAGTCAAAACTCTTAAAACCAACTCCAGCTTTAGCCTCCTCCTGTTGATCGTTCCTCTGCTGGTCTGAAGACGGAGGACTAGGCGGTGACACTTTAGCTGCCCGAGCTCGGGTGACAGCACACGCCATGGGTTGTGCCTGGCACCGCTCGACCCACTCTCGCTCTTCCCTACTCACGTCGGCCGGCCTCTCGGCAACGACTAAGGGTAGAACCTCAGAAGCGGCCATTGCAAAGTCGTTGCCGAGAAGAAGGTCGACGCCCTCCACTGGCAGTTTCTCCACAATCCCAACATCCAATTCACGTGCCACACCATCCACCTCCAACTCCAACCGCACCAGCGGGTATGACCGAGTTGCATTAATACCCTGCACCACCACCACCCGAGCCGCATTTATAGGGTAGCCAGTCAAGTTTTTCATCAAAGTCTGGGAAGCACCTGTATCACGCAAGACCTCTACTCCATGCTTGCGCCCCGCCCACATCACGCAACCCCGTCCTCTATGGTCGCAAAAAACATCCTGAGCAGGGTTCGAGCCTCCCAGGTGCTTCTGCATTGGCTGTGCCTCAGCCTCTGACGAACTGCCCCGGGCAAACTCAGAAAACTTCGGAGACACACCAATGTTGCAGGCCAAAGACACAGCTGCTGTAGGTGGTTTGCTAGGACAGACTCTTGCAAAGTGCCCCTTTTCATGACAATGATAACACTCCAACTCCCCTCTGGGCTTCCCTTGGTACTGGGAAGGGCCCGGCCCCTTCTTAAATGGGACGGTGCTAGTCTTGTGGTCAGTCTTGGTATCATAACTCTTGTACTTGTTTGCATAATGTATATCACTAACTCGGGGGGGTGGGGCGTCACGCCCCTTGTTACCTGCCTCACTACGCTGGGCAGACCCGCACCCACGAATTAGCGATAGCCGGAGGTCAGCCATCTCAGCTGCCTCCTGTAGAGTTTTAGGGTTCTTTTCTTTAATAGTTAAAGTCATATCTGCACCAGTACACTTATAAAACTGCTCGAGCAGAAACAGCTCAGTCAACTGTTCGGCCGTCTCAGCTTTCTCAGAACGTGTCCAGTTTGTAAGTGCATCTTTTAAGTCCCGGGCATGTTCAAGAAAGGTCGCCTCCCTAGTCTTCGTAACACCCCGAAACTTCAATCGATATGTTTCTGGTTGCAACTCGTATGCCCGTAGGACAGCTCTCTTCAATTCTGGGTAGTCAATGCAAGACTCTAAAGGCAGTGCATCATAAGCCTTCAGACCCTTACCCGTAAGTCTTGAGGAGACCAGAGCTGCCCACTTCTCTTCAGGCCAATTATGCTCCCTACACTTCTTCTCAAAACGATTAAAAAATTCTGTGACTTCAGTTTCACTAAATGCCGGCACCAATTTGACTAAGTGGGACAAGGACTGCTCTCTTACTTGGCCCTCACGGCCCATCCGAATCCCTGTCGACTCTGCACGAGTCTTATCTAAATCTATTTGAGCACAATACTTCTCTGAGTCGTACCTAAGCTCAGCCTCGTGTCTCCTAGTCTCATTCTCCTGCCTCCTAGTCTCATTCTCCTGCCTCCTAGTCTCATTCTCCTGCCTCCTAGCCTCAATTTTAGCAAGCTCAAGTTTAAATATCATATCTGGAGACAGGCAGGAAGAGGGAGCTGCCACTACTGAAGGAGGGGGGGCAAGAACTGGGGAACCACCATACGCACCGCCCGAGGGCACTCCAATCTTCCAATTCTCATCCCTCTGTGGGAGAGTGCTAACCTCCGGCAACTGAGTGGACGGCACTGTGGGAGTCGAGTGAGAGGGGATCTGGGGAGGAACCCCCCCAAACGCCCTCTCCTCCGAAACCCCATGTCGCCCACGCAACACCCAGGAAATCAGCTCCCCCTTGGACATCCCTCCTACATTGGATAGACCCAAAACCTTGGCTATCAGGTGCAAGCCATAAACATTCACCCCAGTCAGCCTCTCCTCCGTCACGTGGTACTGCTTACTCACAAAAAGTCTAGCATCCTCCTCACTAGTTACTAACGGCACCTCCTCACATAGCATCTCTCGCTCCTCGTCAGTACTAGGGCACGACATACTGAAGTTCACCAAAAAATTCTCGAGACAAAAGTGTTAAACTCCCTTATGCAAGCACTAATTACTAAATTAACTGGAGTCTCTTAAATGCTCTCCTAATTGCCTTACAAAAAAAAATATTCTTCAATATGTACGCTAAAGTACGAACAAACAAATGTTGTACAACTCTGCAAAAAATTATACTGTTCACAAAATCCTAAGCAAGGTCGCCATTTGTTACGACCGGGCACTCGGGTACACTAGGGCTCTTACACAGGACTCGAGTATGGCTCGCTGCCACAACGGAAACACACGATCCCAACCCCAGAGTACTGCCAGCCGAACAAAAAACGCCACTACCCTCCAGAGTTCTATCTGCTATAACGGGGTATACAAGAACTCGGTACTAGCGTTTCACACAACAGACTAATAACAAGACGGGAGTTATCTAGTCTGGTCAACAATCAAACAAAGAAGAAAGTACTACAACACTAAAGAATAGTGTTGGCCGAAGCCGAAGTAATCCACCCTTGAACTAAGAACTTAAGAAGTCCTCCACCCTCTACTTCGGATCGGCACTATTACGTTACGTTAAACAATAGTCCTCGAGCATCAAGCAAGGAATCTTCTGATAAGTTAGATGCTTCTCGAATACTCATAAGAAGTAAGTATCGGATTTTGAACAGCAATTTAATGAATAACTCACTGGTAATTAAAGGCTTTAAATTGACATAAGAAGAATTATAAGAATAAGCAATAGGATATGGCAAACATTAAGAAGAAGTACTCCGACAATGCACTGGCAATAGCCTACTAAGATTGTGCTCGTGGGCCACTAATCTCTGAAGTAGCTAAGCGTGCCACACATGAAATCAATAGTGCTTAAACAATAATATACATAAGGAGAAGCTTCAATACTATGCTGTATCTGCTGGTCGAGCAAAGTCTAGCTGGGATATCTAAGGTTAGGAAACAATGGCTGAGCAAGCGGCTCGTAGCCTAGCGAGGTCCTTAAGACTGTGCGGCCAAATTACGTTAATTGACGGGATGCTCTCTTGAGAGATCCAGATCACTAGTATCTGGTTCTCTCCTGGCGATCCTCTCAAAGTCAAGCAAATGAGATAGCACAGTGTTGGGTGGCACAGGCAAAAGCCCTCACTCGCAACACAGTGCTAAACTCCCACGGTACACAGTCAGAAAGACCACCTAGGCGTTCCACGTCTCCGTTGCAATTGTACTGGTTCAACCGCAACCTAGTACTCATAGGAAATCACAACTCAGAAACCCTATCCCAGTCTAGCATTGCCTAAACCAGCAGAAAACAGGAACATGAATAATCGCACACAGGGAAATGCATATACGAGTGCAACAAACATCAATCAATCCTATTCTAGTTAACCCTTCCAAAAATAGGCTATCTAACAGGCACTTATCTCGTGAGAACTCAAGCGATAATACTTTGGCTGACTAAATCTGCACCAAAGGGGTCATGGAGGTTAAACAGGGACGAGAAGAGAAGAAGATAGGCTGTTCAGAGAGTAGAGAAAGTTCACATCAGTCGGAAGAATATGGATAGTTGCAAGGGATATGAGAGGTCGCTTTGCCTGATGAGTTCTGAAGAAATGGTGGCAAGAACCTCTCTTTTTATACTCGGCCCTCTAGCGGCATATCTCAAACTACTTAAGGACCGCCCACTGGCAATCATGACGTCATATTCTCTCTCAATCTGGGATCGACAAAGAACTTCCCACGCGCTGAAAGGGAGGAAGGGAGGAGGGAGGAGGGAATTAGGCCTACCCACCTCGTGGCGCGCTCACTGGCCGTCGTTACATAACTCTCTCTCTCATCATTGTATATAAGTCCCACACACAATACTTATAACTAATGATATAAAATAGAACTCGTTGACTTAGAAGAAAACAAAATACATAATGATAATACTTATAGTACAACGGTTCACATAAACTGAGTTAGGAAACTCTACACAGACTACAGCCAAAGTTCCTGCCCTGACGATCCTAGCGAGGGTGGGGCCTGACTGGGCGTTCTGTACAGCATGCTCATATTCGACATGCGTCACAATAGTTTGAAGCCTTAACGATATTATGTAGCTTGGGAAGGATCTGTGGTAGTTAAACGGGTTGGTTGAGATAGTTTGAAGCCTTAACGATATTATGTAGCTTGGGAAGGATCTGTGGTAGTTAAACGGGTTGGTTGAGATAGTTTGAAGCCTTAACGATATTATGTAGCTTGGGAAGGATCTGTGGTAGTTAAACGGGTTGGTTGAGATAGTTTGAAGCCTTAACGATATTATGCAGCTTGGGAAGGATCTGTGGTAGTTAAACGGGTTGGTTGAGATAGTTTGAAGCCTTAACGATATTATGCAGCTTGGGAAGGATCTGTGGTAGTTAAATGGGTTGGTTGAGATAGTTTGAAGCCTTAACGATATTATGTAGCTTGGGAAGGATCTGTGGTAGTTAAACGGGTTGGTTGAGACAGTTTGAAGCCTTAACGATATTATGCAGCTTGGGAAGGATCTGTGGTAGTTAAACGGGTTGGTTGAGATAGTTTGAAGCCTTAACGATATTATGCAGATTGGGAAGGATCTGTGGTAGTTAAACGGGTTGGTTGAGATAGTTTGAAGCCTTAACGATATTATGTAGCTTGGGAAGGATCTGTGGTAGTTAAACGGGTTGGTTGAGATAGTTTGAAGCCTTAACGATATTATGTAGCTTGGGAAGGATCTGTGGTAGTTAAACGGGTTGGTTGAGATAGTTTGAAGCCTTAATGATATTATGTAGCTTGGGAAGGATCTGTGGTAGTTAAACGGGTTGGTTGAGATAGTTTGAAGCCTTAACGATATTATGTAGCTTGGGAAGGATCTGTGGTAGTTAAACGGGTTGGTTGAGATAGTTTGAAGCCTTAACGATATTATGTAGCTTGGGAAGGATCTGTGGTAGTTAAACGGGTTGGTTGAGATAGTTTGAAGCCTTAACGATATTATGTAGCTTGGGAAGGATCTGTGGTAGTTAAACGGGTTGGTTGAGATAGTTTGAAGCCTTAACGATATTATGTAGCTTGGAAGGATCTGTGGTAGTTAAACGGGTTGGTTGAGATAGTTTGAAGCCTTAACGATATTATGTAGCTTGGGAAGGATCTGTGGTAGTTAAACGGGTTGGTTGAGATAGTTTGAAGCCTTAACGATATTATGTAGCTTGGGAAGGATCTGTGGTAGATAAACGGGTTGGTTGAGATAGTTTGAAGCCTTAACGATATTATGTAGCTTGGGAAGGATCTGTGGTAGTTAAACGGGTTGGTTGAGATAGTTTGAAGCCTTAACGATATTATGTAGCTTGGGAAGGATCTGTGGTAGTTAAACGGGTTGGTTGAGATAGTTTGAAGCCTTAACGATATTATGTAGCTTGGGAAGGATCTGTGGTAGTTAAACGGGTTGGTTGAGATAGTTTGAAGCCTTAACGATATTATGTAGCTTGGGAAGGATCTGTGGTAGTTAAACGGGTTGGTTGAGATAGTTTGAAGCCTTAACGATATTATGTAGCTTGGGAAGGATCTGTGGTAGTTAAACGGGTTGGTTGAGATAGTTTGAAGCCTTAACGATATTATGTAGCTTGGGAAGGATCTGTGGTAGTTAAACGGGTTGGTTGAGATAGTTTGAAGCCTTAACGATATTATGTAGCTTGGGAAGGATCTGTGGTAGTTAAACGGGTTGGTTGAGATAGTTTGAAGCCTTAACGATATTATGTAGCTTGGGAAGGATCTGTGGTAGTTAAACGGGTTGGTTGAGATAGTTTGAAGCCTTAACGATATTATGTAGCTTGGGAAGGATCTGTGGTAGTTAAACGGGTTGGTTGAGATAGTTTGAAGCCTTAACGATATTATGTACATTGGGAAGGATCTGTGGTAGTTAAACGGGTTGGTTGAGATAGTTTGAAGCCTTAACGATATTATGTACATTGGGAAGGATCTGTGGTAGTTAAACGGGTTGGTTGAGATAGTTTGAAGCCTTAACGATATTATGTAGCTTGGGAAGGATCTGTGGTAGTTAAACGGGTTGGTTGAGATAGTTTGAAGCCTTAACGATATTATGTAGCTTGGGAAGGATCTGTGGTAGTTAAACGGGTTGGTTGAGATAGTTTGAAGCCTTAACGATATTATGTAGCTTGGGAAGGATCTGTGGTAGTTAAACGGGTTGGTTGAGATAGTTTGAAGCCTTAACGATATTATGTAGCTTGGGAAGGATCTGTGGTAGTTAAACGGGTTGGTTGAGATAGTTTGAAGCCTTAACGATATTATGTAGCTTGGGAAGGATCTGTGGTAGTTAAACGGGTTGGTTGAGATAGTTTGAAGCCTTAACGATATTATGTAGCTTGGGAAGGATCTGTGGTAGTTAAACGGGTTGGTTGAGATAGTTTGAAGCCTTAATGATATTATGTAGCTTGGGAAGGATCTGTGGTAGTTAAACGGGTTGGTTGAGATAGTTTGAAGCCTTAACGATATTATGTAGCTTGGGAAGGATCTGTGGTAGTTAAACGGGTTGGTTGAGATAGTTTGAAGCCTTAACGATATTATGTAGCTTGGGAAGGATCTGTGGTAGTTAAACGGGTTGGTTGAGATAGTTTGAAGCCTTAACGATATTATGTAGCTTGGGAAGGATCTGTGGTAGTTAAACGGGTTGGTTGAGATAGTTTGAAGCCTTAACGATATTATGTAGCTTGGGAAGGATCTGTGGTAGTTAAATGGGTTGGTTGAGATAGTTTGAAGCCTTAACGATATTATGTAGCTTGGGAAGGATCTGTGGTAGTTAAACGGGTTGGTTGAGATAGTTTGAAGCCTTAACGATATTATGCAGCTTGGGAAGGATCTGTGGTAGTTAAACGGGTTGGTTGAGATAGTTTGAAGCCTTAACGATATTATGTAGCTTGGGAAGGATCTGTGGTAGTTAAACGGGTTGGTTGAGATAGTTTGAAGCCTTAACGATATTATGCAGCTTGGGATGGATCTGTGGTAGTTAAACGGGTTGGTTGAGATGGTTTGAAGCCTTAACGATATTATGTAGCTTGGGAAGGATCTGTGGTAGTTAAACGGGTTGGTTGAGATAGTTTGAAGCCTTAACGATATTATGTAGCTTGGGAAGGATCTGTGGTAGTTAAACGGGTTGGTTGAGATAGTTTGAAGCCTTAACGATATTATGTAGCTTGGGAAGGATCTGTGGTAGTTAAACGGGTTGGTTGAGATAGTTTGAAGCCTTAACGATATTATGTAGCTTGGGAAGGATCTGTGGTAGTTAAACGGGTTGGTTGAGATAGTTTGAAGCCTTAACGATATTATGCAGCTTGGGAAGGATCTGTGGTAGTTAAACGGGTTGGTTGAGATAGTTTGAAGCCTTAACGATATTATGTAGCTTGGGAAGGATCTGTGGTAGTTAAACGGGTTGGTTGAGATAGTTTGAAGCCTTAACGATATTATGTAGCTTGGGAAGGATCTGTGGTAGTTAAACGGGTTGGTTGAGATAGTTTGAAGCCTTAACGATATTATGTAGCTTGGGAAGGATCTGTGGTAGTTAAACGGGTTGGTTGAGATAGTTTGAAGCCTTAACGATATTATGTAGCTTGGGAAGGATCTGTGGTAGTTAAACGGGTTGGTTGAGATAGTTTGAAGCCTTAACGATATTATGTAGCTTGGGAAGGATCTGTGGTAGTTAAACGGGTTGGTTGAGATAGTTTGAAGCCTTAACGATATTATGTAGCTTGGGAAGGATCTGTGGTAGTTAAACGGGTTGGTTGAGATAGTTTGAAGCCTTAACGATATTATGTAGCTTGGGAAGGATCTGTGGTAGTTAAACGGGTTGGTTGAGATAGTTTGAAGCCTTAACGATATTATGTAGCTTGGGAAGGATCTGTGGTAGTTAAACGGGTTGGTTGAGATAGTTTGAAGCCTTAACGATATTATGTAGCTTGGGAAGGATCTGTGGTAGTTAAACGGGTTGGTTGAGATAGTTTGAAGCCTTAACGATATTATGTAGCTTGGGAAGGATCTGTGGTAGTTAAACGGGTTGGTTGAGATAGTTTGAAGCCTTAACGATATTATGCAGCTTGGGAAGGATCTGTGGTAGTTAAACGGGTTGGTTGAGATAGTTTGAAGCCTTAACGATATTATGTAGCTTGGGAAGGATCTGTGGTAGTTAAACGGGTTGGTTGAGATAGTTTGAAGCCTTAACGATATTATGTAGCTTGGGAAGGATCTGTGGTAGTTAAACGGGTTGGTTGAGATAGTTTGAAGCCTTAACGATATTATGTAGCTTGGGAAGGATCTGTGGTAGTTAAACGGGTTGGTTGAGATAGTTTGAAGCCTTAACGATATTATGTAGCTTGGGAAGGATCTGTGGTAGTTAAACGGGTTGGTTGAGATAGTTTGAAGCCTTAACGATATTATGTAGCTTGGGAAGGATCTGTGGTAGTTAAACGGGTTGGTTGAGATAGTTTGAAGCCTTAACGATATTATGTAGCTTGGGAAGGATCTGTGGTAGTTAAACGGGTTGGTTGAGATAGTTTGAAGCCTTAACGATATTATGCAGCTTGGGAAGGATCTGTGGTAGTTAAACGGGTTGGTTGAGATAGTTTGAAGCCTTAACGATATTATGTAGCTTGGGAAGGATCTGTGGTAGTTAAACGGGTTGGTTGAGATAGTTTGAAGCCTTAACGATATTATGTAGCTTGGGAAGGATCTGTGGTAGTTAAACGGGTTGGTTGAGATAGTTTGAAGCCTTAACGATATTATGTAGCTTGGGAAGGATCTGTGGTAGTTAAACGGGTTGGTTGAGATAGTTTGAAGCCTTAACGATATTATGTAGCTTGGGAAGGATCTGTGGTAGTTAAACGGGTTGGTTGAGATAGTTTGAAGCCTTAACGATATTATGTAGCTTGGGAAGGATCTGTGGTAGTTAAACGGGTTGGTTGAGATAGTTTGAAGCCTTAACGATATTATGTAGCTTGGGAAGGATCTGTGGTAGTTAAACGGGTTGGTTGAGATAGTTTGAAGCCTTAACGATATTATGTAGCTTGGGAAGGATCTGTGGTAGTTAAACGGGTTGGTTGAGATAGTTTGAAGCCTTAACGATATTATGTAGCTTGGGAAGGATCTGTGGTAGTTAAACGGGTTGGTTGAGATAGTTTGAAGCCTTAACGATATTATGTAGCTTGGGAAGGATCTGTGGTAGTTAAACGGGTTGGTTGAGATAGTTTGAAGCCTTAACGATATTATGTAGCTTGGGAAGGATCTGTGGTAGTTAAACGGGTTGGTTGAGATAGTTTGAAGCCTTAACGATATTATGTAGCTTGGGAAGGATCTGTGGTAGTTAAACGGGTTGGTTGAGATAGTTTGAAGCCTTAACGATATTATGTAGCTTGGGAAGGATCTGTGGTAGTTAAACGGGTTGGTTGAGATAGTTTGAAGCCTTAACGATATTATGTAGCTTGGGAAGGATCTGTGGTAGTTAAACGGGTTGGTTGAGATAGTTTGAAGCCTTAACGATATTATGTAGCTTGGGAAGGATCTGTGGTAGTTAAACGGGTTGGTTGAGATAGTTTGAAGCCTTAACGATATTATGTAGCTTGGGAAGGATCTGTGGTAGTTAAACGGGTTGGTTGAGATAGTTTGAAGCCTTAACGATATTATGTAGCTTGGGAAGGATCTGTGGTAGTTAAACGGGTTGGTTGAGATAGTTTGAAGCCTTAACGATATTATGTAGCTTGGGAAGGATCTGTGGTAGTTAAACGGGTTGGTTGAGATAGTTTGAAGCCTTAACGATATTATGTAGCTTGGGAAGGATCTGTGGTAGTTAAACGGGTTGGTTGAGATAGTTTGAAGCCTTAACGATATTATGTAGCTTGGGAAGGATCTGTGGTAGTTAAACGGGTTGGTTGAGATAGTTTGAAGCCTTAACGATATTATGTAGCTTGGGAAGGATCTGTGGTAGTTAAACGGGTTGGTTGAGATAGTTTGAAGCCTTAACGATATTATGTAGCTTGGGAAGGATCTGTGGTAGTTAAACGGGTTGGTTGAGATAGTTTGAAGCCTTAACGATATTATGTAGCTTGGGAAGGATCTGTGGTAGTTTAAACGGGTTGGTTGAGATAGTTTGAAGCCTTAACGATATTATGTAGCTTGGG
>JBAKBP010032163.1:0-23517 GCA_037953745.1 Lithodes maja
CTGCCAGCAGCTGTGGGACAATGGCCTGGTGTTTTTTTACTGTGTCTCCAATGTTCAACGAAGTCCTTTCAGGAGAAGTCGGTTCCATGACAAGGGATGCAGAGAGTTGACAGTGCTGGTAGTAATGTGCAAGCAATACAAACACATCTGTGTCATCTGAGATCACTTTAAGAGTCTTCCTGGTGTTGGAAGCAAACTGGACAACCTGGTGTGTAATGATGACGTCTGCTTCCTCATGGTTGGTTCGCAAATCTGATCTCTCCACTCGTACACCTATTGCCAGACTTCAACAGGGGTATCAGCTTTCCCTGTGACAACAAGGCTGTTTGGCAACCGGAGTGCTTGCGTTCTATCTAGGAGTTCCTCAGTGATCATCTCAATGAGCTGCTCCTTGTTGTGTGCCACATTGAGAACAACATCTCGGGAGGGAATTGGCATTGCCAGTGTAATGACATGTTTCTTGTAATGCTGCACTCCAGCAGATCGTGCAGCCTTTGTACTGCTCTTGATGCTTTTCTCATGGTATTTGTCAAATACTACAAATATGTTGCTCGAAACGGTCATCTTGGAGATCACATAATCTACAAAGGCATTCACATAATCCTTAACGACTCCCTTCGCCGGCCAGTGAACTATCCACATTGCTGCACATCCATCTAGGAATATGGGTGTGGGTGGCTTGTGAATGTCCGGGAGGAATGTTCCACTTGAAGAGTCTTCCTGAGCGTAGCTTTGGCTTTAGCTATTCTCATTTCAGGTTGGTCCTTTGTGCCATCAAAGAGCGATGTTGGAAGAGGTGCCAGCTCATATCCCATGACTGAATTCACATAAATGTCTCGATACTGTACTAATATCTTCAGCCTTGAGAATATCAGTTCACAGTCCATCTGTCCCTTTTTATCAGTGGCATGTCTTCTCTTGGCTTGATTCCCGACCATGGTTTTGACTCGGTTTACAATCGGCTTGTGGAATCCTTCCGGCCAATATGATTCAAACTCTTGTCTTTCCCGGATTCCAATGGTCTGGGCATTTTCCACATTCACTGTCTCTGGATTAATCCTTCCGGTTACAATGTTGACAAGTCCCTGAAAATGTTCGTCAGGCTTTAGTGGATGAATGCACAACTTCAGCTTTTCACGCACAGTCGTCCTGTCCTTTTCATCATATGCCATTTGGGACGGCATCTCCTCCTTGTGCCTTTGGTCATCTTTGTAGTTCCTGTTCTTCATGTCTGCTACGTCTTTCAGTAACCAGCTGCATGTATTTAAGCTAAGAGCCCAACGACTAACAGCAGACTGGTTCATGGTTAAGCCTGTGAGACCGCGTGGCCCATGTCCATATCGCATTAATGTCGTCTCTATATACAGATCAGTCCACATGCCATTCCAGATTCCCTTTGTATGACGTTGGACATGCTCGCCTTTCATGAACCGATCCAGGACTTCTCCGTTCATTTTCTCCATGGATCTGAAATAGACTAACTCATATCTTGCATAATGAATGTGTCCTGATGCGAAGAAGTAAGGGATCATTTCATTCACAGCCCATAAATGTAGAGCCCAATCACCCTCCCTGAACGGGAGGGTGATTGGGAAGCACGAAGATCATCATGAGAAAGACTGGCAAGATCAGATTGTTCACCCAGTGCTTTGCTGTGCGACTAGCTTCTGCCTTCATAGACAGTTCGTCAAGAAGTTCTTGGTATGAACTGACCGTGCTAAGTGTGTCCCGAAGGATTTCCTCTACCACGAGATGACGTAGGGCCCTAGTGTTCTGTGGATATTTCTTGCCAGTCAGCATCTTGGTACCACCCTCAAAAACTGCCTTCATGATATCCTCTAGACCACTGTTACTCATGAGAGAACCAACGGCCCCAACGAAACTCATGAGGAAGTGCATGCCACCAAGCCTGTTGATGAAATCATCACCAAAAAGTGTGGGATAAACCCACGTCTGCACGTTCAATGCAATGCGATATGAGTTCAAGTTAGCCCGTTAGGAGATGCTATCTCCGCATCAAAGTTATCGGCGATTTGTTTGAATAAGGCCATCATCTGCTGAACCGATTGGGCTTGGATCACTAGATACAGAAGCAGCAGCTGATCCTTTGAACAGACGGACCTCATCATAAGTGCAAGCAACCCCCAAGCCACTGAATTCTTCAATCAACTTCTTGCGGCTTAACGTGACTCTTAGTGCAATTTGCAGAGGGGTAGGACAACTACACACAATGCAGTGACTATATTTCCTATCATAACTGATGCATTGCTCGCCTGAAAATTGTCAGACACCTTTTCCAACAGAGCAAATAGGGTGGGACTGACATACCTCAAGAATGACCTAGGGTTGACACAGACATCATATGTGGACCTATCTGGTGCTAACTGCTGAGATTCTTTGCCATTGCACTTACCTACATACTGTGACGCACCCAGTGCGTGGCAACGCAACCTGATTGTACTCCTTGGTACTCCACTGTACCGCCCGTGATCTGGCTACCGTCAGCAGCTATGTATATTGAGTGTGACAACTTATAACTATGTTCTTTGTATCTCTGCAAAGGTCTCGTCATGTGCTAACCAGTGGTGGGTTTTGTTTTAAGCCATGTCGAGACCTTCCATTTAATATGTAGTATCAGTAGAGAAGTTGATAGATAAGACAATGGGAGTTCAGAGAGAGAGAGAGTGAGTTAGGCTTCAGAGCGAGAGGGTAGCAACGCGCCACGCTGCCGGGGGGGTGGTTGCCAGACGTATGGACTGGTTGGCAGCCTTGCGCTTATAGCTAGGCGCGACAGGGTTGGTAGTCCATTGCTTGCCTGCCTACGCTGCCTGGGCTGCCCATGTTGTCGTACTGCACATTGCCTGGAGGCTCGCTGCGTGCTCTATGACCAGGTTGCCTAGAACCTTTGAGATTCTAACATCCCTTGCCCTCTCTCCCAACTTCTCACGGTTGCACTCTTTCTCTCTGACGACATTACTCTCATTTCATTCTTCTCTCTATTTAAATGCATAACCTTCCCTTGAGGTCCTAAAGGAGTTTCAGCACTCACCTCTCGTATTACTCTTAGGACAAGCATATATTTACATGTATTAGATTTAAGGGGTTAATGTGAACAGCGATCTTCTTGATGAGGATAGTTGGTGAACGTTCTACATGTTCACGAGTTATATGCCCCGCTCATCATCCAATTTGTGACTAGACTGGTGCCATGTGTAAGAGCCCGACCATGCCCAGGAGTTGTCTGTAGAGGGGTGAGGACTTAGCCTTGATTTGCATACCGAGCCAGGAGCGAGTGTAGTACCCGAGACTACAGCTCGCTCGTAGTGCCGGTATAGTAGAGTAACGTAATTTATCTGTCCTTGTGTTCTCTACAGTCTTTTCCTGGGTTCTCGCTTTCGGTGCTGGGACTCGTTGTTCCTGTGACTTGGCCTGCTAGCTAGAACACATGGGGATGATGAGTGGGATATATCTTTATTTTACTATGCATTGCAGCTCTCTTTAAGTATATGTATATAACACTTTACAATACACATTACTCACACGCAAGACAACACTATTAATACTTTCATGTATCAATTAACTGCACTGTCGTTTTGCTGCTGTGTCCGGAGTTCCGTTGCGTAGGGCGCATACAGACTCAGAGGGGAGACAGAGTGAGAGAAGCGAAGTAGCCTATGCGGTAGTAGGCTACCGGCGCAGTACTGTTGCCTGCAACCTTTTAGTTATTCCAAGTATAGATTCATTCTTATAATAAGTGACTACTATTTATGTTCCTTCCATGTGTATTATTAGGTATCTACTGGATCATGAACATCTTGTATGCTACATGCTAGTGCATGTTAGTAGGGGACAGTTATTCTAGTGCACACGCTTTCAAGTAGGCGTGTACATTTGTCATTTAGCATTTCACTGTCATACCTTTAGCCTGCTTCTATTCTACATTATTAGAGGCTTAATATTAACGTAGTTTTCTTGAGTATTGCATTTCTTTAGTAATAACGTAACCTATAAATGTCTGAGGGAGTTTAGCCTCATAGCCTACCCCTGTTGTACACTTTCGCCGAGTTAAGGTACCTCGTTACCATAGACGATAACTCTGTAGGGCGTTGGTGCTTTTGTTGTCTGGAGCATATAGTATTTGGGACTGGAATCGAGCGTGTCGTTGTCACATAAGCCATTTCTGTCCTACGATCAAGAATCCCGAATATGTATTGCCGATCCAGCCGTAACAATACATATATTTTTCTATGAAAGGTAACTGCAGGTGTCACCGTGTATGTCGACAAGAAGTGGAGCCCTAAATGTGCACACTTTCATGACTTTGCGCCTTACTTTTTTGTAGGCTATCATCTCCTATTCATTGAATCATAAAAGAGCCTTATGACATAATTAGCATATTACCTTTAGATTTATAAGCAAACATTCAACAAGTTGTGTGGCCCTGTTTTAATTTGTGTACACACAGTAGAAGGACAAAGTCAGCTCGTCGAATTACGTTTTCCCGCCAAAAATTGTAACCTTTTGACCTCTAATGACCTTATTGTTGACCAAATTCACATTTCATTGGATTAAGGTGATATATCTAATCAATACGAACATTTTGGTAGTAAAAACATTGTAAAATGTATATCCATGCGTGATCTACGCCCGTTTATATTACCCCTAACCCAAATTTTCAGTCCAAAAAAGTGATCCCATTCCTATCTTCAGTCATCATTTTTGCAAAATGCTCAAGGATGCAAAAGTTGCACCCGACGGATTCCAAAAGTAGAGGTTCCAGGCTATCAAAATCCGTAAAGAACAATTATGCACCACAAATTTCAACGTTCGGCCCAAAAATGGTGTTTGGCCACCGGACTATAAGGGGAGGTATTTAGTTGGTTCCCTAGACCTCCATCAAGCTTAAAATTGCATCCCCTTGAGTCCCTTTCAAGATAAATTTGTACATTTTTCAGTAGAAAAATGTCACGGCCGAAGGCCGGTTCTTCTTAAATTATAGGCTCGCTATCGCTCGCCAGGATAAAATCGACACCTGAATTGCACGAAAGGTCTTAATATGGGGTGAAAGTTCTTAAAATCGCTAAACTAATGGGGCAAACGTTTTATAATATCAAAAGCAATGGGGCTAAACATGAGTGAGAAAGGGGTCAAGAAAAAAATCCCTCAAGTGGAGATCTCCCCTTAAATGTTGGCCTGAAGTACCCTGTAAAGTGTGTTTGTGTCGTATATAATATATACAGCAAATGCATCAAGACTGGTACATATTTTAAGGAAATTAACTTAACCTCTCAGTATATCGTATATATCTATCTATCTATCTATCTATTGCCTGACGCCGTGATCCCCGAAGGGGTGGCCACGAACGAACCGCCCCCATGCACCTCTGTCCCCAGTCAGTCGACGCCCCTCCCCCCAACCAGTACCGCCTTCATTCATGTAGTTCCTCACTCCATCCTTCCACCTCATATTCGGTCTACCTCTCCCCCTCTGTCCCTCCACCTCGCTCTCGTACACCCTCTTAGTCATTCTCTCGCTTTCCATACGATTCACCATAAATATCAATATAAAATTAATGTTCTCCAGACAGCTTAACATATACTGTACAGTACACATGTGCATATAGCCAACACTTGATAACGCACTTTCCAAGTTCATATATATAGGGATTTGCGAGATTGAAAAACAAAATAAGACTGATGTTTTTTTCCGAGGGTTTAAAACTGGTGACATACATAATATATATTAGCTATATATTATTATTATTATTATTATTATTATTATTATTATTATTATTATTGGTGGGCTTGCGACCCCCACCCGGAAAAAATATCTAAGCAAAAAAAAACGAACGAACAGCCTCGGATGCGGACGGAACCAACGTTGACGGACCACGACCGACTAAGGACATGCCTTCGGACATTCTAAGAATGGCTACGTGGAATGTTAGTGGCATGAATGATGGCACAAAGGAGAGAGAGGTTCTGGAAGTGTTAGTGAATGCCAGGCTGGATGTATGTGGAATGACAGAGACCAAATGGAAAGGTTCAGATGTGAGAGAATGGGAATGTGGAATGGGTGTGTGTGCTGGAGTGAGTGAAGGAACAGCGAGAGAAGGTGCATGTTTGTTTGTAAGTAGCAAATGGAAGGAATGTGTAAGAGAGTATGGGTCTGTGGGTTCAAGGATTGTGTGGGTGAGAATGAAAGTAGGAATACAAACGTGGGTGATTGTATGCGTGTATGCCCCGACAGAGGATATACTTGAAAGAAAGAAAGAGGAGTTCTGGATGAATGTGGAGGCGTGCCTGGAGAAGTTTGACAAGAACGAAAGAATATTTCTGATTGGGGATATGAATGGTAAGGTGGGTGATAGGAAAGTTGAGGGAGTGGTGGGAGGGTGGGGGGTACCATCAGAGGTGAATGGGAATGGTAGTGCACTTGTGGACGTATGTGTGGGGAGGAGGCTGTGGATAGCCAACACCTTCTTCCGACACAGAATGATCCACAGGTACACGTGGAAACTGATGTTGACGATGAAGGATAAGACAGTGGTGGAACGAAAGTCATTGATTGATTATGTATGTGTGGATGAACGAATGAAGAAATCTGTGATGGATGCTAGGGTGTATAGGGGTATTGGAGGGGGTCTGTCTGATCATTATGTAGTGGTAGCTAAGGTTAGGATACAAAAGAAGTGCGTGAGGAGAGCGGGAGGGAGGCGAGAGGAGGGTGGAGAGGTTGCAGGAGGAGGAAGTCAGGGAGGAGTACAGGAGAGCAGTGGAAAGACGACTAGGTGGGTTCGACCTGGAAGTTATGGAGGAAGTGGAGGAGATGAGCAAGGTGTTTAAGGATGAGATCTGTGCAGCATGTGAGGAGGTGTGTGGAGTGAGGAGAAGAGGGAGGGGAGTGAAAGGTACAGCATGGTGGACAGAAGAGGTAAGAATAGCTGTGGAAGAAAAGAAGAAAGCATATAGAGAGTGGTTGGGTAGTAGAGGGAATGAAGATTCCGAGAGACAGAAACGAGCGAGGTACGTGGAGAGTAAGAGGGTGGTGAAGAGAGTAGTGAAGGAAAGTAAGAGAAGAGTAGATGAGGAATTTAGAAGGAATCTGAGTGTAAAATGGAGGGAGAGTAAGAAACTGTTCTGGAAAGAAGTCAAGAAAGTTAGGGAAGGTAGCAAGGGAAACAGTAAGGGTGTGAAAGATAAGAATGGGAGAATGCTAGCCGAGAAGCAAGAGAGAGTCGAAAGATGGAGGGAGTACTTCAGTGAGTTGCTAAATGAAAGGAATGAAGAGCCAGCAAACATAGCTGGATATGGTATGGGAGGGAGAAGAAGAGAAGTAGTGGAGGAGGAGGTGGGGTTCAGGAGGTCAGAAGTGTGGGAAGCCATGAAAAGAGTGAAGTTGGGGAAAGCACCAGGAACAGATGGAGTGTGTGGGGAAATGTTGAGGTATGGTGGTGAGATAGTGATAGAATGGGTATGGAAAATGTGCAAACTAGCATGGGAGAAGGGGAGTGCACCCGATGACTGGAAGACTGGCATAATAGTCCCCCTATATAAGGGCAAAGGGGAAAGAGGAGTGTGTGGTAACCACTGAGGAATATGTCTTCTAAGCGTAGTAGGGAAGGTATACAGTAGGGTAGTGATTGAGAGAGTGAGAGTGAGAACGGAGAAATGGATAGGCGACGAGCAGGGAGGTTTTAGGAAGGGAAGAGGATGTGTAGATCAGATTTTTACCCTGAATTGTGTTGTGGAGAAGTATCTGGAGAAGAAACAAAAGGTGTATGTTGCCTTTATGGACTTGGAGAAGGCCTATGACAGAGTGGATAGAGAAGGTTTGTGGAAAGTACTTAGAATATACGGAGTAGAGGGCAAGTTGCTGAAAGCAGTGAAGAGCATGTATGAGGGTGCAAAGGCGGCAGTACGTGTGGAGAGTGAGCAGAGTGAGTTCTTTGACCTGAATGTTGGTTTGAAACAGGGATGTGTGATGTCCCCGTGGTTGTTTACTGTATATATGGATGGAGTTATGAAAGAAATACTATCAAGAGCAGTGGATGTTGGTGTATCGCTGAAAAGGGAGGGAATTGAGTGGAAGCTACCTATACTGCTGTTTGCGGATGATACAGTTCTGATGAGTGATAATGAATGGGAGTTGCAGGGTCTGGTAAATGAGTTTGGAACTGTGTGCGAAAAACGGAATTTGAAGGTAAATACGGGGAAGAGCAAGGTTATGGTCTTCGAAAGGGGTGAAGTCACAGAGTGTGAGGTGAAGCTGAACGGTCAGGCTATGGAGATCGTCAACTCTTTTAAGTATCTGGGCAGTGTGTTGAGTAAAGATGGGACTATGGATGAAGAGGTGCGGGAGAGGGTACAACAGGGGAAGAGGGTTGTAGGAACGCTAAAAGCAGTAACAAGAAATAGGGTGGTCAGTATGGAAGTGAAGAAGTCCTTGCATGACAGTGTGGTAATCCCGACACTGACTTACGGAAGCGAAGCATGGACGTTGGTTGAGAGACTCAGACCAAGAGTGAGAGCAGTGGAAATGAATTACTTAAGGAGTGCGTGCGGAGTTACATGGAGGGATAGACAGACTAATGAGGAAGTAAGAAGGAGGTGTGGTGTGGAGGTAGATGTGCTGGAAAGTGTGAAAAGGAACAACTTGAGATGGTTCGGCCATATGGAACGTATGGAAAGCGAGAGAATGACTAAGAGGGTGTACGAGAGCGAGGTGGAGGGACAGAGGGGGAGAGGTAGACCGAATATGAGGTGGAAGGATGGAGTGAGGAACTACATGAACGAAGGCGGTGCTGGTTGGGGGGAGGGGCGTCGACTGACTGGGGACAGAGGTGCATGGGGGCGGTTCGTTCGTGGCCACCCCTTCGGGGATCACGGCGTCGGGCAATAGATAGAATAGATAGATTATTATTATTATTATTATTATTTTTTTTAAGATGGAAGGGAGTCTGGGCTGCCGTTTTCTTATTTTGAAGGTGATGTAGGAGGCAAGCTAAACAAAATGCTCGAAAATGACAATTATATACGTTGACTATAAGAGCTGAGCCCGTGTGGTGAGTGGGGGACCATAAAGTGTGGTACAGTCCCGCTAATAAGTCGTGTCTCAGCACCAATTATGTTTTGATCAATAATTGGTATCAGCAATATCTAAGCTTCATTTCTTCATATCGAGTGAAATATACAAACATGTTCCTATACTTACCCACCCTATTCAACATCTGACAGACATTAATACAGCACAGAGCAAGCCAAACGTAATGACAGCTGGGCCATGACTTATTAGCGCCACTAATAATACATGTAGGGCCAAGTACGCGTGGGTAGCTCATTTTGATATCTCTTGAGGTGAGATAGTTCACTTTTTGGCCGATTTTTGCATGTATTCATTATTTTTCTAGTTTCCTCCCTAGACCTTCATCAAATTTAAAAAAACATCCATTAGATGCCCCTTCTAGATTAATTTGTAAATTTTTCGGTAGAAAAATGTCCTGGCCGAAGGCCGGTTCTTCCAACATTACAGGCTCACTATCGTTCGCCAGGGAAAAAATCGACACTTAAATACCTACCTCTGTGTTCACCTATGTGGAGTTCGCCACTCTTGCTAGTGGCACCGAAGAGCGCTCCGCCCTTCGTTGTTGTTTGAGAATAGCACGAAAGGTCTGAATATTGACGAAGAAATGGGCGAAAGTCGACTAACTAATGGGGCAAATACCTTAACATCTGAAAACTAATGGGGCTAAACATGAGGGAGAAAGTGGTCCAGAAAATCGGCCGATCCCCCCTTAAGGGTGACTATGGCTCTCTCTCTCTCTCTCTCTCTCTCTCTCTCTCTCTCTCTCTCTCTCTCTCTCTCTCTCTCTCTCTCTCTCTCTCTCTCTCTTAACCCAAACAGTATATTTTCTGTACTTCAACTTCATAGTTCAGTTATTACAGAACTTGATCTATTATTCGTTAGGAAACCATGGACTTATTACAATCCATAAATATAGCAGTGTATTGATTTTTCCATTAAATAGCCAAATACGTTAATTAAGAAACCGTGGACTTATTAGAATGCATAATTATATATAGCAGTTGATTGATTTGTCCATTAAATATTGTTACATTATCAGCTAATGGACTAAACTTTATGCCAGGTGTAAAGAGATCGAATACAAAATTAACTGCATGATAATTATTGACACGCTTTTTCAGTCCTAGTCTAATTATAGAGTACTGGAGATAAGGTTTATATGAATTAGGCCTTACATACATTGTTATACAGACGGACGGTTTACATACAAAACTATACTCCTAAAAAATATGGGTTTGAAAAGGTTTAAGGGGTGTGACCTGCTTTTTTTCTCTCCTTTTAAATTTTATCTTTCTTTGGCTTGCATCCATTCGGCTCCTTTCAGCCTACTGTTTTAAGACATTTATCCCAATCCAGGTGTTGATATCTTCCTGGCGAGAGATAGCGAGCAAGCATTATTTGGAGAAATCCGGCTTCGCCGGAGACATTTTTCTATCGAAAAATGTACAAATTTAATATGCTGTCAAAATATATTAAATAATATGCTGGATCGCTACCGCTCGTCAGCAAAATATCGACACCTGGTTGAGGATAAACGTCTTAAAACAGTAAGCTGAATGGGACCGAATGGATAAAAGCCAGAGAGAGAAAAAAGGCAGGTCCTTAACTAGCGTATTCTTTTAAAAATATATCGGAGAGGGTTAATAGCGTACACTTTTAAAAATATATCGGAGAGGGTTAATAGCGTACACTTTTAAAAATATATCGGAGAGGGTTAATAGCGTACACTTTTAAAAATATATCGGAGAGGGTTAATAGCGTACACTTTTAAAAATATATCGGAGAGGGTTAATAGCGTACACTTTAAAAAATATATCGGAGAGGGTTAATAGCGTACACTTTTAAAAATATATTGGCAGTATTGACCTCATCTAATATAACGCAAAGGTACATCACTATCAATTGACCACTTGCGAGTGTCAGGCTATAAGGAAGTTGGTGACGTACACATCGGTATTAAACAGAAATGCAATAAATATAGTTGATATCTAAATGGATAAAACGTATGTTTAAATTAGTTGTATGTATTTATAAATGCACTACAACCGCATTTTAGCTGGTAATTCTGCTAAATATCAATGTAAAAAACCTCCAACTTCCTTATAGCCTGAAACTCGCAAGTAGTCAATTTACCCAATGATAATATATACCTTGTACAGTCGCGCTAATAAGTCATGTCTCGGCACCAACTATGTTTTGATCAATAATTGGTATCAGCAATATCTAAGCTTCATTTCTTCATATCGAGTGAAAAATACAAACATGTTCCTACACTTACCCACCCTATTCAACATCTAACAGACATTAATACAGCACAGAGCGAGCCAAACGTAATGACAGCTGGGACATGACTTATTAGCGCCACTGTACAACCGAACCAAAGCTAACCTAGCCTAACAAAATGGTTGACATAGCTCTGGTTGAGATCTACCGGTTGAAATAGTCTACTGGCAGAGATGTTTGGTCGAGCTTTTCAATACACATCCAGTATTGTCATCACAAGAGTTGATTAATCCGTGTAATTTGTCACGCGCTGGAAGATAATGTGGTTCAATAAATAGTGTATAAAACTCACATTAATGTAGAATTTTGTACGGATCAATTTTGCATAGTGAGAAAAAGGAATGAGATCCACAGTTTGTTCTGTAAGCTGAAAGTAGACCCTGTAAACAAATATACTTACAGTTAACAGTATATTATCTTATAGTACGCTTTTCGAAAATCTTATTCAATATTTTGGCTTCATATCTAGACTATGACATTAAATAATTGAAATAAGCCAGTAAATAACTAGTATTTGTAATGGTTAGATATGCTTATGACCACGATTATTACGGTTTATTAGGTTGGCAATTCTGCTGCCTCTCCTATACATATATTATTATTAATATGTTTTTAACACCAACCAACTTCACATCTAAACTCAATTAATGAAATCAACAGATACATGTGGCACTCCGAGCCTAATCAACAGATACATGTGGCACTCCGAGCCTAATCAACAGATACATGTGGCACTCCGAGCCTAATCAACAGATACATGTGGCACTCCGAGCCTAATCAACAGATACATGTGGCACTCAGAGCCTAATCAACAGATACATGTGGCACTCCGAGCCTAATCAACAGATACATGTGGCACTCCGAGCCTAACAACAGATACATGTGGCACTCCGAGCCTAATCAACAGATACATGTGGCACTCCGAGCCTAATCAACAGATACATGTGGCACTCCGAGCCTAATCAACAGATACATGTGGCACTCCGAGCCTAATCAACAGATACATGTGGCACTCCGAGCCTAACAACAGATACATGTGGCACTCCGAGCCTAATCAACAGATACATGTGGCACTCCGAGCCTAATCAACAGATACATGTGGCACTCCGAGCCTAATCAACAGATACATGTGGCACTCCGAGCCTAATCAACAGATACATGTGGCACTCAGAGCCTAATCAACAGATACATGTGGCACTCCGAGCCTAACAACAGATACATGTGGCACTCCGAGCCTAATCAACAGATACATGTGGCACTCCGAGCCTAATCAACAGATACATGTGGCACTCCGAGCCTAATCAACAGATACATGTGGCACTCCGAGCCTAATCAACAGATACATGTGGCACTCAGAGCCTAATCAATAGATACATGTGGCACTCCGAGCCTAATCAACAGATACATGTGGCACTCCGAGCCTAACAACAGATACATGTGGCACTCCGAGCCTAATCAACAGATACATGTGGCACTCCGAGCCTAATCAACAGATACATGTGGCACTCCGAGCCTAACAACAGATACATGTGGCACTCCGAGCCTAATCAACAGATACATGTGGCACTCCGAGCCTAATCAACAGATACATGTGGCACTCCGAGCCTAATCAACAGATACATGTGGCACTCCGAGCCTAATCAACAGATACATGTGGCACTCCGAGCCTAATCAACAGATACATGTGGCACTCCGAGCCTAATCAACAGATACATGTGGCACTCCGAGCCTAATCAACAGATACATGTGGCACTCCGAGCCTAATCAACAGATACATGTGGCACTCCGAGCCTAATCAACAGATACATGTGGCACTCCGAGCCTAACAACAGATACATGTGGCACTCCGAGCCTAATCAACAGATACATGTGGCACTCCGAGCCTAATCAACAGATACATGTGGCACTCCGAGCCTAATCAACAGATACATGTGGCACTCCGAGCCTAATCAACAGATACATGTGGCACTCCGAGCCTAATCAACAGATACATGTGGCACTCCGAGGACTCGAACCTAGGATACTCACATCAAAATTCCGCGCACTATGCATTACGCTATCAAGACAGTACACCAATATTCCTTTAATAATAATATTAAATATTATAACACCCCGTTCTTAACATTAATCATCAATTACAAACCCCCCAATGTACTTTAATAAACTAATGGAAGCATATGGTTCTCCCGGGATTCGAACTCGGGACACCACACCCAGAACATAAGCACCTAATTATAATGTAAAACTTGCAAACAAAAATCCACAACAACTACATAATTATTGGGTCGAACAAGAGAGCAAAAGTGTGGTAGCGAAACATTAGCATAAACATTTATATCGTAATAGGTGCAAGTTAATGGTACGGCGGAAATGAAATTTAAATAATATTCTATTGCATTATATTACCGACATTGCAATTTAAGTGAACGTAAAACGGTTTAGTAACATAATTATTTTTGACTGTCTTTCATATTCAGTATTAAACACTGTAAACCAATACTAAGGGTAGCACTAGAGATTTGAAGAGCGTTATCATTAGTGAACATTGACATTTGAAGAGCGTTATCATTAGTGAACATTGACATTTGAAGAGCGTTATCATTAGTGAACATTGACATTTGAAGAGCGTTATCATTAGTGAACATTGACATTTGAAGAGCGTTATCATTAGTGAACATTGACATTTGAAGAGCGTTATCATTAGTGAACATTGACATTTGAAGAGCGTTATCATTAGTGAACATTGACATTTGAAGAGCGTTATCATTAGTGAACATTGACATTTGAAGAGCGTTATCATTAGTGAACATTGACATTTGAAGAGCGTTATCATTAGTGAACATTGACATTTGAAGAGCGTTATCATTAGTGAACATTGACATTTGAAGAGCGTTATCATTAGTGAACATTGACATTTGAAGAGCGTTATCATTAGTGAACATTGACATTTGAAGAGCGTTATCATTAGTGAACATTGACATTTGAAGAGCGTTATCATTAGTGAACATTGACATTTGAAGAGCGTTATCATTAGTGAACATTGACATTTGAAGAGCGTTATCATTAGTGAACATTGACATTTGAAGAGCGTTATCATTAGTGAACATTGACATTTGAAGAGCGTTATCATTAGTGAACATTGACATTTGAAGAGCGTTATCATTAGTGAACATTGACATTTGAAGAGCGTTATCATTAGTGAACATTGACATTTGAAGAGCGTTATCATTAGTGAACATTGACATTTGAAGAGCGTTATCATTAGTGAACATTGACATTTGAAGAGCGTTATCATTAGTGAACATTGACATTTGAAGAGCGTTATCATTAGTGAACATTGACATTTGAAGAGCGTTATCATTAGTGAACATTGACATTTGAAGAGCGTTATCATTAGTGAACATTGACATTTGAAGAGCGTTATCATTAGTGAACATTGACATTTGAAGAGCGTTATCATTAGTGAACATTGACATTTGAAGAGCGTTATCATTAGTGAACATTGACATTTGAAGAGCGTTATCATTAGTGAACATTGACATTTGAAGAGCGTTATCATTAGTGAACATTGACATTTGAAGAGCGTTATCATTAGTGAACATTGACATTTGAAGAGCGTTATCATTAGTGAACATTGACATTTGAAGAGCGTTATCATTAGTGAACATTGACATTTGAAGAGCGTTATCATTAGTGAACATTGACATTTGAAGAGCGTTATCATTAGTGAACATTGACATTTGAAGAGCGTTATCATTAGTGAACATTGACATTTGAAGAGCGTTATCATTAGTGAACATTGACATTTGAAGAGCGTTATCATTAGTGAACATTGACATTTGAAGAGCGTTATCATTAGTGAACATTGACATTTGAAGAGCGTTATCATTAGTGAACATTGACATTTGAAGAGCGTTATCATTAGTGAACATTGACATTTGAAGAGCGTTATCATTAGTGAACATTGACATTTGAAGAGCGTTATCATTAGTGAACATTGACATTTGAAGAGCGTTATCATTAGTGAACATTGACATTTGAAGAGCGTTATCATTAGTGAACATTGACATTTGAAGAGCGTTATCATTAGTGAACATTGACATTTGAAGAGCGTTATCATTAGTGAACATTGACATTTGAAGAGCGTTATCATTAGTGAACATTGACATTTGAAGAGCGTTATCATTAGTGAACATTGACATTTGAAGAGCGTTATCATTAGTGAACATTGACATTTGAAGAGCGTTATCATTAGTGAACATTGACATTTGAAGAGCGTTATCATTAGTGAACATTGACATTTGAAGAGCGTTATCATTAGTGAACATTGACATTTGAAGAGCGTTATCATTAGTGAACATTGACATTTGAAGAGCGTTATCATTAGTGAACATTGACATTTGAAGAGCGTTATCATTAGTGAACATTGACATTTGAAGAGCGTTATCATTAGTGAACATTGAAATTTCCTAAGATGGAGATTTCTGCGAAAGGAGAGATGGATAGAATGTGTTCCTCTGCAGAAGTTAGATAGTCAAAATAATGTTGGATAGTCAGTAGAATTAGGGGAGAGATAAACAGCTCAGAAATATTTAGTTTGAGAGCGACAAGAGGACTTTAGCCAGAGAGTTGAGAATTCAGACAAATTAAAGTTGGGAACACGAGAGAAAGCAAGATTGTTGTGCACATAGACGCAACACCCACCTTTGGCTTGAAATTGAGGATAGAGATAGTAGGAGGATACAGGGAAGGGTTTGCTGTTATAGGTAGCGCCAACAAACTTGACAATAATCTTGACCCCTTAACTTCGTATAACTCAAAATTAATTAAAACAATCGGGCTGAAATTCCTCTCATTTGGGAAGAGTCCACCGGGTAATAGGTTTGGACATTCACAGCCAGTATGCTCTAGTTCCTTTTGAGTTACGAAGAGGTCAGGGATCGAAGTTATCAGACAACTGGGTTTCGGTGATAAAGAGAAAATCAGGGTTGCCAGTATTATCTAGCCGAATGGAATACATAAAATCAGGGTTGCCAGTATTATCTAGCCAAATGGAATACATAAAATCAGGGTTGCCAGTATTATCTAGCCAAATGGAATACATAAAATCAGGGTTGCCAGTATTATCTAGCCAAATGGAAGACATAAAATCAGGTTGCCAGTATTATCTAGCCGAATGGAATACATAAAATCAGGGTTGCCAGTATTATCTAGCCAAATGGAATACATAAAATCAGGGTTGCCAGTATTATCTAGCCGAATGGAATACATAAAATACGAAGACAAATTATATGGTACACTGCAAAAATTCAATGTTTAAGGGAGCCCACCTCGCTTTTTTCTCTTTCTCTCTCTCTCTCTCTTTGGCTTGTATCCATTCGGCCCCATTCAGCCTACTGTTTTAAGACGTTTACCCCCATCCAGGTGTCAATATGTTTCTGGCGAGCAGTAGCGAGCCAGTATATATATTTTTTGTTTTGACAGCAAGCTAAATTTGTACATTTTTCGTTAGAAAAATTTCTCCGGCGAAGCCGGATTTCTCTATACAATGCTGGCTCGCTATCGCTCGCCAGGAAGAAATTAACACATGGATGGGGATAAACGTCTTAAAACAGTTGGCTGAATTGGGCCAAATGGATACAAGCCAGGGAAAGAGAGAAAAGGAGAGAAAAAAAAAAAAGGGTGACCCCCCTTGAAATATAATGCTTAGCCTTTTGAACTGGTAGTTTAACCGATTTCATAACAACAGTCGATAATTGTGTTGATAACTATTTCATAACAACAGTCGATAATTGTGTTGATAACTATTTCATAACAACAGTCGATAATTGTGTTGATAACTATTTCATAACAACAGTCGATAATTGTGTTGATAACTATTTCATAACAACAGTCGATAATTGTGTTGATAACTATTTCATAACAACAGTCGATAATTGTGTTGATAACTATTTCATAACAACAGTCGATAATTGTGTTGATAACTATTTCATAACAACAGTCGATAATTGTGTTGATAACTATTTCATAACAACAGTCGATAATTGTGTTGATAACTATTTCATAACAACAGTCGATAATTGTGTTGATAACTATTTCATAACAACAGTCGATAATTGTGTTGATAACTATTTCATAACAACAGTCGATAATTGTGTTGATAACTATTTCATAACAACAGTCGATAATTGTGTTGATAACTATTTCATAACAACAGTCGATAATTGTGTTGATAACTATTTCATAACAACAGTCGATAATTGTGTTGATAACTATTTCATAACAACATTCGATAATTGTGTTGATAACTATTTCATAACAACAGTCGATAATTGTGTTGATAACTATTTCATAACAACAGTCAATAATTGTGTTGATAACTATTTCATAACAACAGTCGATAATTGTGTTGATAACTATTTCATAACAACAGTCGATAATTGTGTTGATAACTATTTCATAACAACAGTCGATAATTGTGTTGATAACTATTTCATAACAACAGTCGATAATTGTGTTGATAACTATTTCATAACAACAGTCGATAATTGTGTTGATAACTATTTCATAACAACAGTCGATAATTGTGTTGATAACTATTTCATAACAACAGTCGATAATTGTGTTGATAACTATTTCATAACAGTCGATAATTGTGTTGATAACTATTTCATAACAACAGTCGATAATTGTGTTGATAACTATTTCATAACAACAGTCGATAATTGTGTTGATAACTATTTCATAACAACAGTCGATAATTGTGTTGATAACTATTTCATAACAACAGTCGATAATTGTGTTGATAACTATTTCATAACAACAGTCGATAATTGTGTTGATAACTATTTCATAACAACAGTCGATAATTGTGTTGATAACTATTTCATAACAACAGTCGATAATTGTGTTGATAACTATTTCATAACAACAGTCGATAATTGTGTTGATAACTATTTCATAACAACAGTCGATAATTGTGTTGATAACTATTTCATAACAACAGTCGATAATTGTGTTGATAACTATTTCATAACAACAGTCGATAATTGTGTTGATAACTATTTCATAACAACAGTCGATAATTGTGTTGATAACTATTTCATAACAACAGTCGATAATTGTGTTGATAACTATTTCATAACAACAGTCGATAATTGTGTTGATAACTATTTCATAACAACAGTCGATAATTGTGTTGATAACTATTTCATAACAACAGTCGATAATTGTGTTGATAACTATTTCATAACAACAGTCGATAATTGTGTTGATAACTATTTCATAACAACAGTCGATAATTGTGTTGATAACTATTTCATAACAACAGTCGATAATTGTGTTGATAACTATTTCATAACAACAGTCGATAATTGTGTTGATAACTATTTCATAACAACAGTCGATAATTGTGTTGATAACTATTTCATAACAACAGTCGATAATTGTGTTGATAACTATTTCATAACAACAGTCGATAATTGTGTTGATAACTATTTCATAACAACAGTCGATAATTGTGTTGATAACTATTTCATAACAACAGTCGATAATTGTGTTGATAACTATTTCATAACAACAGTCGATAATTGTGTTGATAACTATTTCATAACAACAGTCGATAATTGTGTTGATAACTATTTCATAACAACAGTCGATAATTGTGTTGATAACTATTTCATAACAACAGTCGATAATTGTGTTGATAACTATTTCATAACAACAGTCGATAATTGTGTTGATAACTATTTCATAACAACAGTCGATAATTGTGTTGATAACTATTTCATAACAACAGTCGATAATTGTGTTGATAACTATTTCATAACAACAGTCGATAATTGTGTTGATAACTTAGTACTTAATATCACTACTTTAATGGGGGGTCACCTGTGTTTTTCTTTCTTTTTCTCTCTTTCTCAGGGTTTTATCCATTCTGCCCCATTCAGCCTACTGTTTTAAGACTTTTATCCCCATCCAGGTGTCGATTTATTCCTGGCAAGCGATAGCGAGCCAGCATTGTATGAACAAAATCGGCTTAACCCGGAGACATTTTTCTATCGAAAAATGTACAAATTTAGCCTGCTGTCAAAAAACATTTAAAAATAATATGCTGGCCTGCTACCGCTCGCCAGGAAAAAATCGACACCTGGATGGGGATAAAAGTCTTAAAACAGTAGGCTGAATGTGGCAGAATGGATACAAGCCAGAGAGAGAGAGAAAAGGAGAGAAAAGTAGCAGGTCACCCCCCCTTAAATATTATCTACCCCCTTAGAAGAAAGTTAACCACTTAAGGGGACAGTGGCTGGTTGTTTGGTCTATTAATTAATTTATTCATATATATTTTTTTCTAGTTTCCTCCCTAGACCTCCATCAACCTTAGAACCCCCCCCCCCCCTAGACTCCCCTTCAAGATAGATTTGTACATTTTTCGGTAGAAAAATTTCCCGGCCAAAGTCCGATTCCTCCTAAAATTACAGGCTCGCTATCGCTCGCCAGGAAAAAAATCGACACCTAAATAGCACGAAGGGTCCTAATGTTGACAAAGAAATGGGGTGAAAGGTCATAAAATCCCCAAACTAATGGAACCAACGTCTTAAAATTTCAAAACTAGTGGGGCTAAACATTAGGGAGAAGGGGGTCCAGAAAAACGGTCTATCTCCCCTTAATTAGGTATCGTAGTCTGACTATTGTTAAATTTACAGACTGTTATTTTAAACATTTCTCCTTCAGCTTGTTTCTTAACCTTGGCATAAGTAGTTATATTTCATAATACACTATTCATGATGACTATTCTAGAATCTATGAGCATTAGCCTTTGTACTTCAAGAAGGGCTGGATCAAACGGGCTGTAAATGTTAACATATATTTACTGGTTGACAACTTCCAAAATGGGGGAGATGTCAGTTTGATTAATATATATATTTTGTGAGTTATGAGATGTTGGGTGTGAGTATGTATAAATTCATCACAATGATAGGACTATAAAAGACACATTTGTTAAAACTATCTTAAATGTGTTAAAACTATCTGAAATGTGTTAAAACTATCTGAAATGTGTTAAAACTATCTGACATGTGTTAAAACTATCTGACATGTGTTAAAACTATCTGAAATGTGTTAAAACTATCTGACATGTGTTAAAACTATCTGACATGTGTTAAAACTATCTGACATGTGTTAAAACTATCTAAAATGTGTTAAAACTATCTGAAATGTGTTAAAACTATCTGAAATGTGTTAAAACTATCTGACATGTGTTCAGTGTAGTATGTGTACCAATTTGGCTTAAGGGGGGTGACCTGTTTTTGTTCTGTCCTTTTCTATCTTTCTCTGGCTTGTACCCATTTGGCCCCATTCAGCCTACTGTTTTAAGACGTTTATCCCCATCCAGGTGTCAATTTTCTTTACTGGCGAGCGGTAGCGAGCCAGCATATTTCTTAAATGTTTTTGACAGCAGGCTAAATTTGTACATTTTTCGATAGAAAAATGTCTCCGGCGAAGCCGGATTTCTTAATATAATGCTAGCTCGCTATCGCTCGCCAGGAAGAAATCGACACCTAGATGGGGATAAACGCCTTAAAATAGTTGGCTGAATGGGGCCGAATGGATACAAGCCAGAGAAAGAGAGAAAAGGAGAGAAAAAGCAGGTCACCCCCTTTAACGGAATAGTGGCCGTTTTTGTTTTTTGTTTTTTGATTTGGTCGATTTATTCAGTTATTCATATATTTTTTAGTTTCCTTGCTAGACCTCCATCAAGCTTAAAAATACACCCCCTATGAGTCCCCTTCAAGATAAATTTGTTCATTTTTAGGTAGAAAAAGCCGGTTCCTTTTTAAAATTACAGGCTCGCTTTGGCTCGCCAGAACAAAATCGACACCTAAATGACACGAAAGGTCTTAAAATTGACAACGAAATGGAGCGAAGGGTGTTAAAATTGCCAAACTAATGGGCCGAACGTTTACATTCTCAAAAGTAATGGGGCTAAACAGGAGGGAGAAAGTGGTGCGTTCTATTGCCTACACACTTGTTTACAGTGTAGTTAAGGGGCCCACCTCGCTTTGTTTCTCTTTCTCTCCCTCTCTCTTTGGCTTGTATCCATTCGGCCCCATTCAGCCTACTATGTTAAGACGTTTACCCCCATCCAGGTGTCAATATTTTCCTGGCTAGCGGTAGCGTCGAGCCAGCATATATATATATATATATATATATATATATATATATATATATATATATATATAATTTGTTTTGACAGCAAGCTAAATTTGTACATTTTTCGATAGAAACATTTCTCCGGCGAAGCCGGATTTCTCCATACAATGCTGGCTCGCTATCTCTCTCCAGGAATAAATCGACACCTGGATGGGGATAAACGTCTTAAAACAGTTGGCTGAATGGGGCCGAATGAATACAAGCCAGAGAAAGAGAAAAAAGCCGGTGACCCCCTTAAAGTATAATTTATACTTCCAAAAACTATAGGTAATATCATGGCCTCCCTCCCGTCCACCATTATGTGTTACCACCACCACCACCACCACCACCACCATCACCACCACCACCACCACCACCACCACCATCACCACCACCACCACCACCACCACCATCACCACCACCACCACCACCATCACCACCACCACCACCATCACCACCACCACCACCACCATCACCACCACCACCACCACCACCATCACCACCACCACCACCACCACCACCACCATCACCACCACCACCACCACCACCACCACCACCATCACCACCACCACCACCACCATCACCACCACCACCATCACCACCACCACCACCACCATCATCACCACCACCACCATCACCACCACCACCATCACCACCACCACCACCACCACCATCACCACCACCACCACCACCATCACCACCACCACCATCACCACCACCACCACCACCACCACCATCACCACCACCACCACCACCACCATCACCACCACCACCATCACCACCACCACCACCACCATCACCACCACCACCACCACCACCACCATCACCACCACCATCACCACCACCATCACCACCACCACCACCACCACCATCACCACCACCACCACCACCATCACCACCACCACCACCATCACCACCACCACCACCACCACCACCATCACCACCACCACCACCACCACCATCACCACCACCACCACCATCACCACCACCACCACCATCACCACCACCACCATCACCATCACCACCACCATCACCACCACCACCATCACCACCACCACCACCACCACCATCACCACCACCACCACCACCATCACCACCACCACCATCACCACCACCACCATCACCACCACCACCACCACCACCATCACCACCACCACCACCACCACCATCACCACCATCACCATCACCACCACCATCACCACCACCACCACCACCACCATCACCACCACCACCACCACCACCACCACCACCACCATCATCACCACCACCACCACCACCACCACCATCATCACCACCACCACCACCACCACCATCACCACCACCACCATCACCACCACCACCACCACCACCACCACCACCACCTCCACCTCCACCACCTCCACCTCCACCACCACCACCATCACCATCACCACCACCACCACCATCACCACCACCACCACCATCACCACCACCACCACCATCACCACCACCACCACCACCACCACCACCATCACCACCACCATCACCACCACCACCACCACCACCACCATCATCACCACCACCACCACCACCACCACCACCATCATCACCACCACCACCACCACCACCATCACCACCACCACCACCACCTCCACCACCATCACCTCCACCTCCACCACCACCACCATCACCATCACCACCACCATCACCACCATCACCACCACCACCACCATCACCACCACCACCACCACCTCCACCACCACCACCACCTCCACCATCACCACCACCACCATCACCACCTCCACTAACAACCCCCCTCCTCATACCTCACACCTCATTACCCTCCCCCCCCCCCCCTCCTCCAGCGCTACACTAATGACGTCACCATTAGTCCCGCTCCATAAATAACCCCACCTCGCTTTTTTGTTTTATCTTTCTCTCCTTGTCTCTCTTTCTCTGGCTTGTATGCATTTGGCCCCATTCAGCCAACTGTTTTAAGAC
>JBAKBP010032164.1:0-23517 GCA_037953745.1 Lithodes maja
CTCCCACCTGACCCTCACCCCGCCCCACCCCTGTCCCACCCCATCCCATAAACAAGGAAAACATAAACGTTTGCTACGTTTTTCACCCCGCCTGAAGTAATATATGTTGATCACAAGTTGGCAACACTCGATTGTTATGATTGCGTTGTTATCCTGCACAACGAGCCTCATTGTTATGTGTGATGGAATAGCTGGGAATGTTGTAAATTGTCTGTTGGTTTAACCCTTTCTTGAATGAGTTTATTTACTCACATTGATTTTGCTATCTTGAGGTGTAAAAAGAAATCGGATATACACTGCAGGTTATTTCAATTCAAAATATTTATTATCGTAGCTTTAATAATAAAACATATAATTGTAGTATTTTTACATATATTATATTTCCTACAAGGCTGAGCCCATTAAATGCAAAACGTTTATGACGGGCTCCAAGATATATTAGTTCTATTTATATAAACATTTACACATATGCACACACATATACCTGTACAATTTGTATTTACTGTTAATTAATAGATACAGGTTGTAGTTAATAATAATTACCGGTAATATATTCTTGTGATATTGTTGCCAGTCATACTAATTTATGATGGTACCGGTACCGAAAGTGTTTGAAATATAAGTATATAATAAGAGAAAGAATATACCGGTATTCTAAAATGTAATTAACGCTTTTAGGAAATATTACACACATTTAGGCTACAGTAATTATATATACATACAGTATCATAAAGAGCCATCTCTTAATATTATTTTTAGCTAAGCCTCAAAATGTCAACCTCCTTCTCCTCCTCGTCCTCCTCCAGACCTCCCCCTCCTCCCCCCCCCCCCATCCCCCTGCCCGTCCTCTTCCCCATCCCCTCCCCTCTTCCTCCTCCTCCCCCCCCCCCCTCCTCCTCCTCCCTAGCAGTCTACAAGCTTAGTAATTTGGCCAGAGACCAGTGTTTTATATGGATGGCCACGGGAGAGCCGCTGGGAGCATCTTTACTGTCCCTGTGTACACCTGGGTCTAGTGTACAGTGCCTACCTAAAGTACCGACAGGCAGGGTGGAAGTTGTAGGTTTGACCGAAGTATGTTGCCCTGGGGAATGTGCCAAACGTTTAATGTTTTCATCATACTTGTTTTTGCTCCCTTTAGGTGATGTTACTTTGTTCTTACTTGTCTCTCTCTATTCAGTGTTTTTCGGATTTTATCTGCTTGAAGATGAAGCATGATTGATAACGTGAGTATTCCCTTGATTTAACGGTACATACAGTACATTTACCGCAAACCCTTTATTTTACCTCTTTATTATTCCCAATTTTGCAATAACCCCCTTCCCTACCCAACTTCCATTTGAATTACCTTGCCAGCTGTCCTCTACTTCCCTCCGCATCTCTCTCTCTCTCTCTCTCTCTCTCTCTCTCTCTCTCTCTCTCTCTCTCTCTCTCTCTCTCTCTCTCTCTCTCTCTCTCTCAATATTTGCTGATTTAATGACTTTGCTAATCATATGTTTTTCTCGATGCAGGTATGTTGTGCTTTACATTAGTGCGGTGATAAGTAGTAAGAGTCGGCAATGTAAGTAACCAAATCCTTTTCTAATTTGATTGTTATGGAGACATCATACAAGAGGATGTATATTGGTCAAGCAAAACCCAGTTTAGTATACCAGTACCGGTATTCCCATTTGAAAAATACCCTTCCTAGAACAAACATTCACCCAGATTTGTAAATATATCTTCAGTTGACCTGAATATATACACCAAGTGAGGAGGAGCACTTTATTGACAAAGGTTCACGTATATATAGCTTCATCAGGCCAATGATTGACCTGATGGAGCTATATTCGAATCTTTGTCCACAAAGTGTTCCTCCTCATTTCGTGATAATATTCTTTATGTCGACTTGTTTTTAGTTTATTTGTATAATTCAGTTGAACTGTTTAAGAGGAAAATAAATGGTATTTTGCACATTTTGAGTCGAGTCTACCGATGCCAGTATTGCACTTTAGGCATTTGTTTCCTCTTAAAGTGTCTCACAGGAATAGACCGCAAGGTATTGATATTGTAACTGTTCCTTCCAACTCTCTCCTTCCCTACCTCTCATCCCGCAGTCATGCCACAGGGTCCTGCAGTTAACGCCCTCAGGATACCAACCCTGACCTTGAGAGAGGAGTGGTGGTTGGTGGTGGTGGTGGTGGTGGTGGTGGTGGGGGTAAAGATCCAATAGTAAGAGAGATCGGTATTCTTATTTTGTAGATGCTATTTCAGTGCATTATCAAACAACGGGAGGATATTATATTGTTTGTCGTGTAACATTTAGATACATGGACCAAGCTATACTGTATATCCAGAGCTACTATTGCCGAATGTTTATCATGGGTATATACATTATTTGAGTGTAGAGAAAGGCTAATGGCACCAGTATAGCGGAGGTTGGTCGATCTCTGCCAGTATAGAATCTCTAGGTGGTGGTGATGGTGCGTGTGAGTTTGTTTGTTCATAGAGGGGAGGAGGTTGGTGGGGGGGGGGGGGGCAATGTGTGGATGGTTGTGCTCCAGTCATTACCCCCTGGACGGTGACTGGAAGGTGATGTGCGGCTGGAGGCGATTGACTGGGAGCTAAAATTTAATGACTGCTTCATTGCCTGCATGTTTTGGTTAGCTAATGTATAGGACGGTTATAATGTTACTACTGGAGGGTTCGATTAGCTTGTTTATTGGACTTTTATAATGTTTTTGTTGTGTTTTATTAGCTTATTTATGGGACTGTTATTTTGTGTTATTGGTTGTGTTTTTGTTAGCTAATTATTAGGACTGTTATTATGTTATTGTTGTTGTGTTTTGTTAGCACATTTATTGAACTGGTATAGTGTAAGTGTTGTTATATTATTAATTAACAGTACCGTACCGGTATGACTTTCTTTAATGTTGGTGGTTTGAAACGAGTCACAGGGGTCCATCAAGGCCATCAAAAGTCCTTACTTGCTCCCATCGAGGCCGTCTTAGATCGTTAACCCTTTCCATACCGGCGATGTCTTTCTCATTTGTTCTAACTATATTTATACGATTTTGTTCAGCTTAAGAAAGATCTGTGGTGGTAAAATGGGTTAGCCTATGTGAGATAGTTCAAAGCCTGTTAATTGCTGGAGGCCATTTTTTAATGGAATAATGTCGTCTAATAGTAGCCAGAATAACGTGAGAAAGACGTCACCGGTACTGAACGGGTTAAAGATGTAACCCCTTCAATCAGACGACGATTTCAGTACTTTATGAATGCAACTGATCGATAGTTATACTCAGCTGAAGAACGACCTTTATAACACATGGGTCAGCGTGAGAATCAGTGCCATCAGAGAGGACCTTTATAACACATGGGTCAGCGTGAGAATCAGTGCCATCAGAGAGGACCTTTATAACACATGGGTCAGCGTGAGAATCAGTGCCATCAGAGAGGACCTTTATAACACATGGGTCAGCGTGAGAATCAGTGCCATCAGAGAGGACCTTTATAACACATGGGTCAGCGTGAGAATCAGTGCCATCAGAGAGGACCTTTATAACACATGGGTCAGCGTGAGAATCAGTGCCATCAGAGAGGACCTTTATAACACATGGGTCAGCGTGAGAATCAGTGCCATCAGAGAGGACCTTTATAACACATGGGTCAGCGTGAGAATCAGTGCCATCAGAGAGGACCTTTATAACACATGGGTCAGCGTGAGAATCAGTGCCATCAGAGAGGACCTTTATAACACATGGGTCAGCGTGAGAATCAGTGCCATCAGAGAGGACCTTTATAACACATGGGTCAGCGTGAGAATCAGTGCCATCAGAGAGGACCTTTATAACACATGGGTCAGCGTGAGAATCAGTGCCATCAGAGAGGACCTTTATAACACATGGGTCAGCGTGAGAATCAGTGCCATCAGAGAGGACCTTTATAACACATGGGTCAGCGTGAGAATCAGTGCCATCAGAGAGGACCTTTATAACACATGGGTCAGCGTGAGAATCAGTGCCATCAGAGAGGACCTTTATAACACATGGGTCAGCGTGAGAATCAGTGCCATCAGAGAGGACCTTTAACTACAATTATTATTCCAAGACATATTTCTTATTGTTGTGGATATGATAACCTTGGTCCTGGAGTTTCCATATCAATTAACCCCTTCAGCACCATGACGGCTATTAACCTTGTATTTTGGCTACAATTAGACGATATTAAGCAGTTTAAGAAGAATCTATGTCTTTAAGAGGGTTTATTGAGATCGTATTTACCCATTTGAGCTGTAGAGGTAGATTATAAACTAAAGAAAATCGTCTAATGGTAACCAGAATAGGATGAAAATGATGTAATGGTGGTGAAGGGGTTTATTCCGTGTATTGGAGATCATGCTATAAGGTCAACCCTCCTTGGATGGTAACGATTCCTGTGATTTCGGGATCTGGCCCATCGACTGTTAGCTATAAAAATGGTATAATATTATCTCGGTTCATCCTCTGATTGCCTGGTTCTTTCCTAAAAAAATAATAATATATAATTAAATCAATAAATATATAAATACATAAATTATAATATAAAGTAAATCTAAATAACAATATAGAATATAGAATCATCTGGAAGTTGCAATAATTAGATTTTGTTTTACGTTATCTGATTGTATGAATTGATGCCAGTGATCAGACAATTGCCGACTTGCGAGTTTCGTTCTATAAGGAAGTTGGAGCTTTAGATACCGATATTTAACAGAATTTACAGCTAAAAAACGGTCGTAGTACATAATTATATAAATACATAAAACCCAATTCAACATACCATTTATCCATAAAAAAACGTACGTTATTATTGCATTTCTGTTTAATATCGATGTCTACAGCTCCAACTTCCTTATAGAACAAAACTCGCAAGTGGTCAATTAAAGGCACGTAAGAAGTAGCATAAGTATCCTATCCGGTATCAAACACAAACACACGCTATTGCCAAGGGTGTATGTGTAGTATTGAGGTGTATACGTCAGTCATTGTAAGTGCCACGCTTGGTATGCTTGCCTTACTGTCGTCTGGTTCATCTCACTGACAGGGGGGCCCCGTGTGTGTGTGTGTGTGTGTGTGTGTGTGTGTGTGTGTGTGTGTGTGTGTGTGTGTGTGTGTGTGTGTGTGTGTGTGTGTGTGTGTGTGTGTGTGTGTGTGTGTAGTATTGAGGTGTATACGTGTCATTGGTTGATTGATTGGTATGCTTGCCTTACTGTCGTCTGCTTCATCTCACTGACAGGGGGGCCCCGTGTGTGTGTTTGTGTGTGTGCTTGCTTCATATTACTTGGTGGCCGGACACGTTCACGGATAGATAGATAGATAGATGGATGGATAGATAGATAGATAGATAGACAGACAGACAGACAGACAGACAGACAGACAGACAGACAGCTAATAAGTAAGTTTATTAATAGATAGATAGATATTAAGCCGGTTATAGATATATAGATAGATAGATACTAAGCTGGTATCACACTTAGATAGATAAATAGATAGATAGATAGGTAGATATTAAGCAGGTATCACACGAGCGCTTTTTCCCTCAATGTTTATCGTCAACATTAGTCTGGCAACTTAATTTAAAACACTTTTAAATAACCCTGGCACCTAATTTATTAAGGCTGATACATCCTAGGCCCGTATTCCTCGGCAAATCCCATCTTTGTCGGTGGAAATTACTGTAGATTTGCCATACTCCTAGCCTGTCACCATGATACCCTATAGTATGTAGTCATCCAGCTGATGGTTAATTGCTATTTTACTATCTTGGTTATTCAGCTATGACGTAGATTTTGTAGTGAAATGTGTTATTAATGATGATAACTTGGCATCAACACGACGCAAACATAGTAGATTTATATATTTTTCCATTAATTATCAAACAATCAGTTGCTAAAGGATTCAGTTTACCGTCAGCTGAAAACACGACTATAGTTGTTGTAATTCCAACGAGAGTACTGGAAAAAAAATGTCGGAATTCCCATACCAATTTCAACAGCTATCATGTTCACTGGCTAGGGGTGACCGGTCACTTCAACCAGTAGCTCTCAACCAGTACCAAATCAACCAATACGGTTAGGTTAGGTTAGTACTATATTTTGGCACTGGTTTGGTTGGTCTGGATTAATTTGGCACTGGTTGAGAGCTACTGGTTGAAATGGTCTACTGGTTGAAGTGACATGGAACCCTGGCTAGGTACTACGGCAAAACGACAATTATTTGATTTGTCAGGAATACGGGTCCAAATGCCACGCTTAGTTGCTTGCCTGCTGTCATCTGGTTCATTTCACTGACAGCCGTGTGTGTGTGTGTGCGCGTGCGCGTGTGCGTGCGTGTGTGTGTGTGTGTGTGTGTGTGTTGACTTCATAAATTGCTTGTTGACCTGACACATTGACGGATACATTTTAGTCCTATCGAACTCCAGGCTAGTCTTCAAACATATTACACTCTTAATATTAGTAGTTTCTTCCTTTTTCTTGATCATTTAAATGTTTTCAGTGAATATGGAAAGAGGTTAAGTTATCAATATATTTATTCTTGAGTGCTTGTCTATCATGCAGTCTGTGTGATTGTCTGTGCATGTTTTGTCTGCTTGTTTGTCTGGCTCACTGGCAAGACATTTCAATATTTTGCAAACGGATTTATGCGAATTCCTGAAAAGATCTCCCCCCCCCCCCCCATACCCACACACGCTCTAAAAGGAGACATTATGAATATTGTGAGTAGCAAATATGGTCCCTGGTCGTGAGTCAGGACGTGTGAGTAATGAGTAACGTATTGTGTAGAGTCATTAATAAAAGAGTAGTTACCGGCCCCTCCCCCCTCTTCCGTGAGTCAGGTGATGGTAGATTGGTCTTTGGTACTTTGGTTAACCACTTCTGTACCGGCGACGTCCTCTTCATTTTATTCTGGCAACTATAAGGCGATTTTATTCAGCTTAGGAAGGACGTCTACCAATTAAAATGCTACAGATTATCTCAATTCATCCTTTTAGCTACGTTTTATCCTTCTTAAGCTGCACAAAATAGTCTAAATGAAGCTAGAATAAAAAGTAAAATACGTCGCCGGTACAGAAGGGGTTAATTACATATGTGAAACTCTGGGTGTCTGGTGTCGAGGTTGTGAGTCGCTGAATATGTAGTGAGTTAACCCCTTCTCTACCAGCGACGCCTTTTAACTTTCATTTACCTATTAGTCGAGTTTATTCAGTTTCAAAAGGGCCTTCAGTAATTAACAGGCTTCGAACTATCTCACTTAACCCTTTTTTACCACTTCAGATCCTTCGTAAACTGCACACAATCGTCTAAATATAGCTGGAATATAATTAAAAAGACGTCGCCGGTACAGGAGGGGTTAATTCACTACATATTCAGCGACTCACAACCTCAACACCAGACAACCAGTTTCACATGAGGATCAAATATGTAGTGTAGGTTAGGAGTCGCTAAGTTTGTGGTAATGGTGTGATAAGGTTATGAACATGTATATGCTTATGTGAAGTGCTCGGTGAGATGAGGAGATGATCAACATAAGAACAGGAATCGATGGGCGTGCTTTAGGAACTGTGGGCGTGAGTTAGGACGTGTGAGTGATGAGTAACGTATGGTATGGTGGGGAATCATTAATAAAAGAGTCAATCAACCGTCCCCTCCCCTTTTTCTCACCCCCGCCACGCCCCCCCCCCCCCCTCCCCCTCTGCCACGCCCCCTCCCTCCCTCCGCCTGTCTGTCTACCTGTCACCCTCTTATCGCGTTTCCATAGTCCCCCCTTTTCCCTTTTATTTATCATGTTTTCGCTTGTTTATCTGTCTCCCTTTTTCGTTTTCATTTTATTTCGTCTGTGTGTGTGTGTATGTGTGTTGTGTGTGTGTGTGTGTGTGTGTGTGTGTGTGTGTGTGTGTGTGTGTATATGTGTGTGATAAGGTTTTATGTTACTTTTCATGCTTTTCCAGTTTTCCTTTTATTGCTCTTATGCTCCCTTGTGTTATTACTCAAGTATTATATATATATATATATATATATATATATATATATATATATATATATATATATATACCGGTATATATATATATATATATATATATATATATATATATATATATATATATATATATATATATATATATATATATACTGTACACACACACACAGCATATATGTTTTAGGTTATATGGTCTTCTTTGTCATTTACTTTACTTTTTTTTTATTGCCCTTTGCCCTTTTTGTATTTTGCCTTTTATTTAGTTTGTTTTCTTCCGTTCTCCTAGTGTTTAAAGTGTTTTGTTTTCTTACCATGTTCTTGTTAGTTCTTACATTTCCCTTGATTGAATAGTCTCCCTTCTGATTTTCCATTCTCTTCCCTCTATTTCTCACGTTTTGTAAAGGTTAAATATCTCATTGTTTTACGGTTGGCCAAATATGTTGTGTTTCCGCTGTCATTACGTTTTGCTCGCTGTGTACAGTGTTAATCTCTGTCAGATGTTGAATAGGGTGTGTAAAAATAGGAACATGTTTGTATATCTCACTCGAAACGATGAATTACAGCTTTGATAGTGCTGATAGCAATTATTGATCGAAACATACTTGGTGCCGCGACATCACTTATTTGGTGGCCAACTGTACTTCCCTGTTTAGTCATGGGGAATAGTTAAATATTCCCATTGTTGTACTTTCCTGTTTAGCCATGGGGAATAGTTGAAAATTCCCATTGTTGTAGTTTCCTATCTTCATGTTTGGCCATGGGGAATAGTTAAAAAATCCCATTGTTGCACTTTCCTGGGGATTTACTAGAGGATGTTGGGAGCGTTTAAGAGCACTGAATCTGTACTCACTGGAACGTAGAAGAGAACGTTACCTAATAATATACACGTGGAAAATCGCAGAGGGTTTAGTGCCAAACCTACATACTCCGATAGTCATGAAATTCAGTGATAGGAGAGGCTGGGAATGCGAAATCCCCCGGATGAATAACAGGGGTGCTATGGGCTCTCTGCGAGAGGGCTGGTTATCACACAGAGGCCCACGTCTCTTCAACAAACTCCCACGGCGAGTAAGAGACATGAGGGACATCTCGTTAGACAACTTCAAGAGAGCCCTAGATGTCGAACTGCAAAAAGTGCCAGACGAGCCCATCCTCCCAAGGGAGCGAGCTGTCGCTTCAAACAGTCTACTGCACCAAATCACCACCCATAACGAGGGGCGTCGCGCTCCTTGGTGCCGCTAGAAGAGCGGCGAACACATCCAAAGGTATCCAAAGGTAAGGATGTGACATAGCCAAGAGGTTTTATGCAATACTGTATGCCACGTTCATTCCTCCCTCTCTTACCGGCGACGTCATTTGTATTTGATTTCAGCTACATTTAGACGATTTTATGAAGCTTAGGAATTATGTGGTAGCTAAAAGGATTAATTGAGAGAGTATGTAGCCTTTTCACGAGTAGACGTCCTTCCTTAGTTGAATTAAATCGTCTTATAGTTGTCAGAATATAATGAAAAGGACGTCACCGGTACTGAATGGGTTAACCCTTTCGGTATACGGGGACTCCTTTCCTCATAATACTCTGTTTATCATTAGACGATTTATTTCAGTTTAGGAAGGGTCTTGTGGAAGTGATAAGGTTGTAATGAGATTGATTTTACTTTTTTCATTCAGTTTAGGAAAGATTTTGTGGAACTGAGAGTTTTTTTTTCGAGATGGATTTTACCCTTTTCATCGCTATAGGTTCTTCGTTATCAGCGTAATAAGTAGCATAATATCAGCTTATACCATCTAGAGTATATACAAATAACGTCATGGTATACCGGTACTCAAGGGGCCAAGTAAATATTATTATCTCATTCATGTCCACTTCATTATTCCTTATCTTTCATTCTCCAGTTACAACCTCCTTACTTTCTCTAGTTATCACCCTTCCTGCTTCCTCTATTTATCACCCTCCACAAACTCCATTACCCCATAAGTCTAATTAACACTACCCTTCATAACATGAATAATTGCTAACAATGTCCATTGCCAACTAACTCTACTTTAGACCTCCTCCATAACATATCTAATTACTTGCAACCAAACGATTATATTAACGCTGGTGAGAAATTAACTTATCCCCATCTTAAGTGCCAGTACGGTACTAAGAAATTACTGAGTTTTTATTGACAAGCTTGATACTAAAACCTGACATTAATAAGATATAAAAACATATATTTTTTAATTTTCCATTCATTTTAGACGTATCAGCTGATTGGAGACTAGCTTTCCACCATTTAACCCCTTCAGCACGATGATGTAATCTTAATCATATTCTGGTTCCCATTGGGCGATTATATTTAGCTTATAATCGACCTCTAGGACTCAAAGGGATACATTCGACCTCAATAAACCCGCTGAATAACACAGGTCCTTCTTAAACTACATAACATCGTCAAATTTTAGCCAGAATCAAAGGTAAAAAGGGGTCATCGTGGTGAAGGGGTTATGACAAAATATGGATAGCACTACCCCTTTAAAAGAATACAAATATAAAAATAAATAACAAAAAGCTTACCTCCCCATCTCTGCCTACCATTTAAATCATAATAACCCATTCATCTGTTACGCTAAATACTTATAAACTATCGGGCACGCTACGTGAATAATTGGAAAATATAATTGGAAGTGATAATTTAGTTAGCCCGGACAGATTGATGACTTTCCACGGTCGTATGTTTGTCACTGGTAGGGTACTTTCTGATTGATGGCCGTTTTAATTTTGATGCCACCTCTCACTCTCTCTCTCACTCTCTCTCTCTCTCTCTCTCACTCTCACTCTCACACACTCTCTCTCTCTCTCTCTCTCTCTCTCTCTCTCTCTCTCTCTCTCTCTCTCTCTCTCTCTCTCTCTCTCTCTCTCTCTCTACCAGCCACCAACGCCCCAACGTCAACTGCCAACAATTCAACGCCTACAGTAGCCACTTCAGCTGATGTATCCGATACTCAAGATACAAATAGTGACTCTCTTCCCCCTCAAGACAACTTCCGTGTCGTGAGGAACAACGTTTGCCCCAAGACCAGGAAACACATACCGATTACCGAGTGTCAAAACCGTTTCCAGATACTCGCAGACTCAGATGACGAAGAGGAAATAGAAGAAGTCCGGCTCGTGGGAGACTCGATGATACGTGGTCAGCTCACAGAGTTTTGCGCCAGGGCACCTAAGACCAGGAAGCGTTTTTGTATCCCTGGTGGTGGTGTGGATGACGTAGTTGCAGCAGTTGACGAAGTATCAAAGCTGGCCCCTGCTAATACAATGTACGTCATCCACGTTGGATCCAACGATGTGCAGCGAACCCGGTCGGAAGATTTGCTTTTAAAGTACCAGCAGCTGATCAAGTCGTTTAAGGAGAAGTCATCAAGGATCATCGTCTCAGGAATCGTCCCCCGGCTCGGTGTAGAGAGCCGATTTTACAACATAGCCACCAGCACAAATCGTTGTCTAGCAAACCTCTGCAGGAAGGAGAACGTGGGATTCGTCGACACCTGGGACAATTTCTACTACGATGACTATTTGTTTTCGGACGATGGAGTTCATCTGAACCAGGTGGGAGCAGCACGTTTTGGGCGTCTTCTCAACGATGCGGTGAAGGATTTTCGGAGAAGAAATCGACTCAGCACAGGACAACCAGGAAGGAGGACCGAAGACAGCGAGGACGGCAACCTACAAAGGAATTAAATACTAATCCGTCAAGAACCGCGAATTTGGATAAATCTCCACCAACACGACCCAAATTCAAAACCGTCAGGGATAACGACCGAGGACCGAGGACAGCCATGAATGTAAATGTAGATCCGACCAGAACCAATAATTCGATGAAAGAACGTAATGCGAGTTCTAAAACCGCAACTTTAAAGGTTTTCTATGCAAACGCTCGTAGCATACGCAATAAATTTTCAGATTTAGAGGAACTAGTGTTTACAGAAAATTATGATGTGATTGGCATAACAGAATCTTGGCTCAATACAGAAGATAGAGACTTTTTAGCAGAGTATTCACTTCCCGGTTATGTAATGTTTGAGAACAGCCGAATAAATAAAAATGGAGGTGGCGTTTTATTTTATATCAAAGAAAGTCTTAACCCGACCCTCGTGTCAAAACCTCAAATTGTGAACGTCGACACATCTTTTGTGCTAATAAAGAATAATAAAGGTACAAAAATAATACTTGCGTTAATATACAGACCTCCAGCTCAATCAGTGCAAACTGACCGAGAAATTTACGAACAAATTGCAGATGTAAGTAACTCACAAGATACCGTAATTTTTGGCGACTTTAATTTACCTGTGACCAAGTGGGGCGATACTCTTACTTCACACTCCGGACATGACTTGTATACGAACTTGCAAGAGAGTTCGCTTTATCAATTTGTTCGAACGCCGACCCGTGGTAATAACGTTCTTGACATTGTACTTGCAACAAAAGAAGAATTGATAGAGAATTTGAATGTTGGTGATGAATTCAGTAACAGCGACCATCGTACGATAACTTTCACTTTAAACTTTACTAGTAACGAACCAAATAGTAGCATCGAAAAAGTCCCTAATTTCAAGAAAGCAAACTTCCATAAACTTAGAGCTATGTTTAAAGAAACTGACTGGAGCTTTTTAATTAACAATAACGACATAAATACATCTTGGAAGTTATTCGAAACCACTTACCTAAAAGCAGTGCAAGACTGCATACCATCGAAAATACGGCGTCCAGGCCATAATAATAAGCCCAAATGGTGGAATAAAGATATTTCAAACTGCCTGCTTGCTAAAAAATTTGCTAATGATAGATTAAAATCCTCACAAAATGACGAAGAACGGGTGAAATTTGTAGAGCTACGACGCAAAGCCAAAAAGTTAATTAAGCAAAGTAAAAAGACCTTAGAGTTACATATTGCGAATCAAAGTAAAACAAACCCGAAAGAATTCTATAGTTATATCAGAAAGAAAAAAGTAGTTACTTCAACTGTTGGACCGTTAGTCGATGAAAAAGGAGAATACACCAAAGACGAAGTACAAATGAGTAATGCCCTCAATACCTTCTTTGCATCAGTTTTTACAACCGAAGATCTCAGTGATATCCCTACACCATCGCCGATTCAGATTGATAATTCAGATGTTCTAAGCAATATCACCGTTACAGAGAGAGAAGTATTGAATTGTTTAGATAAACTCAAAGTAAATAAAACGCCAGGACCTGATACAATCTCGCCTAGAGTTCTAAAGGAAGCTAAGAATGAGCTCTCCAAACCACTGACATTACTATTCAATAAATCCTTGCAGTCTGGAACTATGCCTGATCAGTGGAAGCTAGCCAACGTAACACCGATATTCAAAAAAGGCAGCAAATCCCTACCCAGTAACTATCGTCCAATTAGCTTAACCTCAGTTGTATGTAAAATGCTAGAAACGGTCATACGAGACAGACTCGTAAATCACTTAGAGGAAAATAACATACTTAAAGATACTCAACACGGCTTTCGTAAAAAACGTTCCTGTTTAACAAACCTCTTAGACTTCTTCCACGATATCCTCAACCTCTACGATGAGAGTAAAGCTGTAGATATTATATACCTTGATTTTCAAAAGGCCTCTGACAAAGTTCCCCACAAACGTTTACTGCTAAAACTAAAAGCGCATGGAATACAAGACGGTGTGTTGAAATGGATAGAAAATTGGCTCAACAACAGAAAGCAAAGAGTAGTCATAAACGGTAAGGCATCTAAATGGACCAATGTAAGTAGCGGGGTACCCCAGGGATCGGTACTAGGACCAATTCTCTTTCTAATTTACATCAACGACATAGATGAGGGTCTCACCTGCACAATCTCAAAATTTGCTGACGATACAAAAATTGCAAATAGCGTACTCTCAAAAGAACAAGGTGACGATATGCAACACAATCTAGATAAATTGTCATGTTGGGCCCAAATTTGGCAAATGAGTTTCAATGCGGATAAATGTAAAGTACTACATGTCGGATACCTAAATGAGAAAGCAAACTATTCGATGAATGGCACCCAGCTTAAGAATGTAAACAGAGAAACTGATCTGGGAGTAACAATATCGAGTAACCTAAAACCGAGTCAACAATGTTCAGAAGTTGTTAAGAAGGCAAACAAAATAATTGGCTTTATAGGCAGGTCATTTGAGCATAAATCCAAAGAAGTTATCCTAACCCTTTACAATTCCTTAGTCCGCCCTCTTCTGGAATACTGCGTTCAATCCTGGTGCCCTTATTACCAAAAAGATATAAACAAGCTAGAACGAGTTCAACGTAGAGTTACCAAAATGATACCTAGCCTAAAGAACAAACCATACGAAGAGCGTCTTAGAGAATTAAATCTATTTCCTTTAACCCAGCGCAGATTAAGAGGCGACTTAATTCAAGTGTTCAAAATCATCAAAGGCATCGACAATATGAACTGTAGTAAGTACTTCACTATCGACCAATCTAATTACACACGGGGAAACGGTTGCAAAATTATTGGTAAATCTTTTAACTCGCACGAATCTAAGAATTTCTTCTTCAATCGAGTTGTCAACTTGTGGAATGGGCTTCCCCGAAACGTTATAGACTGCAGCACCGTTGATTCATTTAAATTCCGCCTAGACAAATATCTCGCATCAAACCCGCGACTGACTGCGTTTGTAAATGAATAACTTTATCCTCCCCTCAGTTACTAACCCATATGTCCCCTACTAACTTCCTAGTCCTGCCACGTTAGTGGCAGGGCAGTAGTTCCCTTTCCAATGTTCCCTTACCCACTCTAAACCACTGTTTGGACACTTGATCCTCAGTGTTTTGGAGGACAAGCAGCCTAGAAGGGTCACTAGATCTGTTGTTGCTTGATTTCCTTTGTACTCCTTTGTACTCTCTCTCTCTCTCTCTCTCTCTCTCTCTCTCTCTCTCTCTCTCATATTCACACATTTGTATAAGTATATCTTAGATTAGTTACATTGATAGTGCAGCGAATGCCAATACAATCATCATAAAATCCGAACTGTACAATAATAAATAATCAACAGAAAAAATACATTACAATACAGCAATAGAGCAACATGATCAACAGTACATGGGCAAAACAAGATAGTGTACAGATCAATATAAGACAAAATAACATGATAAACTAATGTTGCAACTCGTCGGACAGAACGAGGGTGCATTGTGAGCAACTGTATAGTAACAAGAGGTTAGTGTAGGGGAGAGTGGGAATTAGATGTACGAGAACCTAGATTAAGGGGAGATGGGTCGTTTTTATGGTCCCCCTTCTTCCTTATATCTAGCCCCACTAGTTTTCAGATTTTAAGACGTTCGGCCCATTAGTTTGGCAATTTTAAGATCTTTCGTCCCATTTCTTTGTCAATATGGAGATTTTTCGTGTCATTTAGGTGACGATTTTTTCCTGGCGAGTGATAAACGCTTGTAAACACCAAGATAAAGGTGGCGTTTCCCTGTGTTATGAAGGTAGTCAAGGTACCCTACTAGAAGTGAGAGAGGGATGAGGAAGAGAACGTTGCTTATGACGGGTTGGTGCTTATCTTTTGGCAGTAACCCCCCTCTCTCACACACTCCTACCCCGTGCTACCGCCAGACGCTGCAGACGCTCTGTCAACGCTCTCACGATATCGATCATAATTTGAGTATTAACTACTCATCCTCTTCATTCTTGTGCATGAAAGGTGGTTAAGAGCACGTTTAACCATCCTGTAGCTTAGTAAGCAACACTGCACGATATTTCGCTGTGTATTGACTGATAAACTTTGTGTTTATCACAAGACTCCTGCTCGGACAGGGCGCCACTAGCGCCATCTATTGTTTTGTTTTGCTTTGTAAACAAACGCTCTCTTATTACTATTTTATATAAAATCGTAGCCCCTAATTTTACCCATTACCTACTGTAGTAAGTATCTATTTAACTGCATTGTATGTAAGTAAAGCTTTGCATATTAATTTGCTAATAAACAATATTGTTTGCTAACTAACCTGCCTACAGAGACTAACGCCGACGCCATTTTGTAAACAAACCTTTTGGGGGGATTATACATTAAATTCCAGCAAATTTTGTACCAAATTTAAGTGCATTCATTTATCTTTTCCCCCTAGATATATTCTTGACTTTTTCTCCTCAGACTGATTTTACTTTAAGCTAAGGGTGGTATTTGTACAAACTAACCTAGCCTAACCCAACCTGCCAAGCTTTTGACCTAACCCAAACCTAGCCTAGCCTATAGCCAGCCAATCTGTTTTATTATTAACTCTTGTAGATATTGTATTTAGTATCCTACTGTAGCTATACAGTATATATCTGTAATTTTAGTTGTTGCTTGCACGTTCTTGTAATAACCTTTGACTGATACACTTTTTTTTATCTAAAAAGAGTAGGCTACTGCTTTACTAGGCTACAGTGACACCAGGTCCATCTGTTGACACAGTATATTAACCCCTTGTGTGCAGTCACACTTTATTTTTATATAATCTCTATTTGGTGAATTGTATAGTTAGTTACATATTCTGTTATACATATATTTGTTTAAGGTTAGGTTATCACACCTGGTAGCCTATTTCTGCGAATTTCAATTTTATTATTTTCGGTTAGGCTATTCAACGCTGGTAGCCTATTATTGCGTATTTCAATTTAAAAAAAAAAACTTTTGGTTAGGCTATCGCCCCTGGAAGCCTAATTCTGCGTATCTCAACATTTTTGTTTTCGGTTAGGCTATCACCCCTGATAACCTATTTCTGCGTATTTCAGCATATTTGTTTTCGGTTGAAGTGATTGAAGTGTTTTTAAAGTGAGTGAAGTGTTTTAAAGTGAGTGAATTGTTTTTTAAGTGAGTGAAGTGATCTGAAGAAAGTGACTGTCACCATGCCTCGCGCTTGTGCGAACTGCGCCGGTAGGTTTGGTGAGTCCATGTTTGCTACTATCGATCGTCAAGACTGCCGGCTCTGCCAACAACGAGAGAATTTTACAGTGAAATTAGATGAAGCCTACAACAAGATCAACGTCCTCACCATGAAGCTGGAATCACTCCAAGAGTTTGTAACACTCAACGTTGGAGTACCACAAACTTCAATTGTCACCGCAACTCCAGCAGCCACCAACGCCCCAACGTCAACTGCCAACAATTCAACGCCTACAGTAGCCACTTCAGCTGATGTATCCGATACTCAAGATACAAATAGTGACTCTCTTCCCCCTCAAGACAACTTCCGTGTCGTGAGGAACAACGTTTGCCCCAAGACCAGGAAACACATACCGATTACCGAGTGTCAAAACCGTTTCCAGATACTCGCAGACTCAGATGACGAAGAGGAAATAGAAGAAGTCCGGCTCGTGGGAGACTCGATGATACGTGGTCAGCTCACAGAGTTTTGCGCCAGGGCACCTAAGACCAGGAAGCGTTTTTGTATCCCTGGTGGTGGTGTGGATGACGTAGTTGCAGCAGTTGACGAAGTATCAAAGCTGGCCCCTGCTAATACAATGTACGTCATCCACGTTGGATCCAACGATGTGCAGCGAACCCGGTCGGAAGATTTGCTTTTAAAGTACCAGCAGCTGATCAAGTCGTTTAAGGAGAAGTCATCAAGGATCATCGTCTCGGGAATCGTCCCCCGGCTCGGTGTAGAGAGCCGATTTTACAACATAGCCACCAGCACAAATCGTTGTCTAGCAAACCTCTGCAGGAAGGAGAACGTGGGATTCGTCGACACCTGGGACAATTTCTACTACGATGACTATTTGTTTTCGGACGATGGAGTTCATCTGAACCAGGTGGGAGCAGCACGTTTTGGGCGTCTTCTCAACGATGCGGTGAAGGATTTTCGGAGAAGAAATCGACTCAGCACAGGACAACCAGGAAGGAGGACCGAAGACAGCGAGGACGGCAACCTACAAAGGAATTAAATACTAATCCGTCAAGAACCGCGAATTTGGATAAATCTCCACCAACACGACCCAAATTCAAAACCGTCAGGGATAACGACCGAGGACCGAGGACAGCCATGAATGTAAATGTAGATCCGACCAGAACCAAAAATTCGATGAAAGAACGTTCTGCGAGTTCTAAAACCACAACTTTAAAGGTTTTCTATGCAAACGCTCGTAGCATACGCAATAAATTTTCAGATTTAGAGGAACTAGTGTTTACAGAAAATTATGATGTGATTGGCATAACAGAATCTTGGCTCAATACAGAAGATAGAGACTTTTTAGCAGAGTATTCACTTCCCGGTTATGTAATGTTTGAGAACAGCCGAATAAATAAAAATGGAGGTGGCGTTTTATTTTATATCAAAGAAAGTCTTAACCCGACCCTCGTGTCAAAACCTCAAATTGTGAACGTCGACACATCTTTTGTGCTAATAAAGAATAATAAAGGTACAAAAATAATACTTGCGTTAATATACAGACCTCCAGCTCAATCAGTGCAAACTGACCGAGAAATTTACGAACAAATTGCAGATGTAAGTAACTCACAAGATACCGTAATTTTTGGCGACTTTAATTTACCTGTGACCAAGTGGGGCGATACTCTTACTTCACACTCCGGACATGACTTGTATACGAACTTGCAAGAGAGTTCGCTTTATCAATTTGTTCGAACGCCGACCCGTGGTAATAACGTTCTTGACATTGTACTTGCAACAAAAGAAGAATTGATAGAGAATTTGAATGTTGGTGATGAATTCAGTAACAGCGACCATCGTACGATAACTTTCACTTTAAAGTTTACTAGTAACGAACCAAATAGTAGCATCGAAAAAGTCCCTAATTTCAAGAAAGCAAACTTCCATAAACTTAGAGCTATGTTTAAAGAAACTGACTGGAGCTTTTTAATTAACAATAACGATATAAATACATCTTGGAAGTTATTCGAAACCACTTACCTAAAAGCAGTGCAAGACTGCATACCATCGAAAATACGGCGTCCAGGCCATAATAATAAGCCCAAATGGTGGAATAAAGATATTTCAAACTGCCTGCTTGCTAAAAAATTTGCTAATGATAGATTAAAATCCTCACAAAATGACGAAGAACGGGTGAAATTTGTAGAGCTACGACGCAAAGCCAAAAAGTTAATTAAGCAAAGTAAAAAGACCTTAGAGTTACATATTGCGAATCAAAGTAAAACAAACCCGAAAGAATTCTATAGTTATATCAGAAAGAAAAAAGTAGTTACTTCAACTGTTGGACCGTTAGTCGATGAAAAAGGAGAATACACCAAAGACGAAGTACAAATGAGTAATGCCCTCAATACCTTCTTTGCATCAGTTTTTACAACCGAAGACCTCAGTGATATCCCTACACCATCGCCGATTCAGATTGATAATTCAGATCTTCTAAGCAATATTACCGTTACAGAGAGAGAAGTATTGAATTGTTTAGATAAACTCAAAGTAAATAAAACGCCAGGACCTGATACAATCTCGCCTAGAGTTCTAAAGGAAGCTAAGAATGAGCTCTCCAAACCACTGACATTACTATTCAATAAATCCTTGCAGTCTGGAACTATGCCTGATCAGTGGAAGCTAGCCAACGTAACACCGATATTCAAAAAAGGCAGCAAATCCCTACCCAGTAACTATCGTCCAATTAGCTTAACCTCAGTTGTATGTAAAATGCTAGAAACGGTCATACGAGACAGACTCGTAAATCACTTAGAGGAAAATAACATACTTAAAGATACTCAACACGGCTTTCGTAAAAAACGTTCCTGTTTAACAAACCTCTTAGACTTCTTCCACGATATCCTCAACCTCTACGATGAGAGTAAAGCTGTAGATATTATATACCTTGATTTTCAAAAGGCCTTTGACAAAGTTCCCCACAAACGTTTACTGCTAAAACTAAAAGCGCATGGAATACAAGACGGTGTGTTGAAATGGATAGAAAATTGGCTCAACAACAGAAAGCAAAGAGTAGTCATAAACGGTAAGGCATCTAAATGGACCAATGTAAGTAGCGGGGTACCCCAGGGATCGGTACTAGGACCAATTCTCTTTCTAATTTACATCAACGACATAGATGAGGGTCTCACCTGCACAATCTCAAAATTTGCTGACGATACAAAAATTGCAAATAGCGTACTCTCAAAAGAACAAGTTGACGATATGCAACACAATCTAGATAAATTGTCATGTTGGGCCCAAATTTGGCAAATGAGTTTCAATGCGGATAAATGTAAAGTACTACATGTCGGATACCTAAATGAGAAAGCAAACTATTCGATGAATGGCACTCAGCTTAAGAATGTAAACAGAGAAACTGATCTGGGAGTAACAATATCGAGTAACCTAAAACCGAGTCAACAATGTTCAGAAGTTGTTAAGAAGGCAAACAAAATAATTGGCTTTATAGGCAGGTCATTTGAGCATAAATCCAAAGAAGTTATCCTAACCCTTTACAATTCCTTAGTCCGCCCTCTTCTGGAATACTGCGTTCAATCCTGGTGCCCTTATTACCAAAAAGATATAAACAAGCTAGAACGAGTTCAACGTAGAGTTACCAAAATGATACCTAGCCTAAAGAACAAACCATACGAAGAGCGTCTTAGAGAATTAAATCTATTTCCTTTAACCCAGCGCAGATTAAGAGGCGACTTAATTCAAGTGTTCAAAATCATCAAAGGCATCGACAATATGAACTGTAGTAAGTACTTCACTATCAACCAATCTAATTACACACGGGGAAACGGTTGCAAAATTATTGGTAAATCTTTTAACTCGCACGAATCTAAGAATTTCTTCTTCAATCGAGTTGTCAACTTGTGGAATGGGCTTCCCCGAAACGTTATAGACTGCAGCACCGTTGATTCATTTAAATTCCGCCTAGACAAATATCTCGCATCAAACCCGCGACTGACTGCGTTTGTAAATGAATAACTTTATCCTCCCCTCAGTTACTAACCCATATGTCCCCTACTAACTTCCTAGTCCTGCCACGTTAGTGGCAGGGCAGTAGTTCCCTTTCCAATGTTCCCTTACCCACTCTAAACCACTGTTTGGACACTTGATCCTCAGTGTTTTGGAGGACAAGCAGCCTAGAAGGGTCACTAGATCTGTTGTTGCTTGATTTCCTTTGTACTCTACTCCTTTGTACTCCTCTGGACACGACCTCTATGCTAACTTGCAAGAGAGTTCACTTTTTCAATTTGTACAATCTCCGACCCGTGGTAATAATGTGCTTGACCTTGTACTCGCAACAAAAGAAGAATTAATAGAGAATTTGAATGTTGGTGATGAATTCAGTAACAGCGACCATCGTACGATAACTTTCACTTTAAAGTTTACTAGTAACAAATCAAATAGCAGCATTGAGAAAGTCCCTAATTTCAAGAAAGCAAATTTTCATAAACTTAAATCAAAACTTAAAGAAACTGACTGGAGCTTTCTGACTAACAATAACGACATAAATACATCTTGGGAGTGTTTCACAACCACTTACCTTAAGGCAGTGCAAGACTGCATACCATCGAAAATACGGCGTCCAGGCCAAAATGATAAGCCCAAATGGTGGAATACAGATATTTCAGACTGTCTGCTTGCTAAAAAATTTGCTAATGATAGATTAAAATCCTCACAAAATGACGAAGAACGGGTGAAATTTGTAGAGCTACGACGCAAAGCCAAAAAGTTAATTAAGCAAAGTAAAAAGACCCTGGAGTTACATGTTGCGAATCAAAGTAAAACAAACCCGAAAGAATTCTATAGTTATATCAGAAAGAAAAAAGTAGTTACTTCAACTGTTGGACCGTTAGTCGATGAAAATGGAGAATACACCAAAGACGAAGTACAAATGAGTAATGCCCTCAATACCTTCTTTGCATCAGTTTTTACAACCGAAGACCTCAGTGATATCCCTACACCATCGCCGATTCAGATTGATAATTCAGATGTTCTAAGCAATATCACCGTTACAGAGAGAGAAGTATTGAATTGTTTAGATAAACTCAAGGTAAATAAAACGCCTGGACCTGATACAATCTCACCTAGAGTTCTAAAGGAAGCTAAGGATGAGCTCTCCAAACCACTGACATTGCTATTCAATGAATCCTTGCAGTCTGGGACTATGCCTGATCAGTGGAAGCTAGCCAACGTAACACCGATATTCAAAAAAGGCAGCAAATCCCTACCCAGTAACTATCGTCCAATTAGCTTAACCTCAATTGTATGTAAAATGCTAGAAACGGTCATAAGAGACAGACTCGTAAATCACTTAGAGGCAAATAACTTACTTAAAGATACTCAACACGGCTTTCGTAAAAAACGTTCCTGTTTAACAAACCTCTTAGACTTCTTCCACGATATCTTCAACCTCTACGATGAGAGTAAAGCTGTAGATATTATATACCTTGATTTTCAAAAGGCCTTTGACAAAGTTCCCCACAAACGATTACTGCTAAAACTAAAAGCGCATGGAATACAAGACGGTGTGTTGAAATGGATAGAAAATTGGCTCAGCGACAGAAAGCAAAGAGTAGTCATAAACGGTAAGGCATCTAAATGGACCAATGTAAGTAGTGGGGTACCCCAGGGATCGGTACTAGGACCAATTCTCTTTCTAATTTACATCAACGACATAGATGAGGGTCTCACCTGTACAGTCTCGAAATTTGCTGACGATACAAAAATTGCAAATAGCGTACTCTCAAAAGAACAAGTTGACGATATGCAACACAATCTAGATAAATTGTCATGTTGGGCCCAAATTTGGCAAATGAGTTTCAATGCGGATAAATGTAAAGTACTACATATCGGATACCTAAATGAGAAAGCAAACTATTCGATGAATGGCACTCAGCTTAAGAATGTAAACAAAGAAACCGATCTGGGAGTAACAATATCGAGTAACCTAAAACCGAGTCAACAATGTTCAGAAGTTGTTAAGAAGGCAAACAAAATAATTGGCTTTATAGGCAGGTCATTTGAGCATAAATCCAAAGATGTTATCCTAACCCTTTACAATTCCTTAGTCCGCCCTCTTCTGGAATACTGCGTTCAATCCTGGTGCCCTTATTACCAAAAAGATATAAACAAGCTAGAACGAGTTCAACGTAGAGTTACCAAAATGATACCTAGCCTAAAGAACAAACCATACGAAGAGCGTCTTAGAGAATTAAATCTATTTCCTTTAACCCAGCGCAGATTAAGAGGCGACTTAATTCAAGTGTTCAAAATCATCAAAGGCATCGACAATATGAACTGTAGTAAGTACTTCACTATCGACCAATCTAATTACACGCGGGGAAACGGTTGCAAAATTATTGGTAAATCTTTTAACTCACACGAATCTAAGAATTTCTTCTTCAATCGAGTTGTCAACTTGTGGAATGGGCTTCCCCGAGACGTTATAGACTGCAGCACCGTTGATTCATTTAAACTCCGCTTAGACAAATATCTCGCATCAAACCCGCGACTGACTGCGTTTGTAAATGAATAACTTTATTGTATACCCCCCTCAGTTACTAACCCATCTGTCCC
>JBAKBP010032165.1:0-23516 GCA_037953745.1 Lithodes maja
CTCCCGTCCACAACATCCAGCTCTGCTTGCACCATAGGCTGTCGAGCAGGATTTATACGGTAGGGGAATTAAACTGAGCCTTGCACTATCTCCAGCCTGCATGTCGGATTCTACCCCGTACATCAGGCTTGGAGAAGCAACAAACATGCGAAAGTACTGCCATAGCCTAGTAAACAACTGCCTTGCACTGTCTCCACGAACAACATGCCTAGTGCCCTCCCACAACCCAGCCGAGACCGCAGCTTCTAACCTGTAGTCTCCCTCCTTCTTCACCTTCGTCCCTAGAACAGCCAGGTCATGAGAGGGACAATCAGTACCACCTGTGCAGTCACTCCCATGGTTCATTATTGCTAAGGCTTCCCCGCCGATACCGTACATGCGCACCCCCGCATTCCTTGTGACGACATCTGCCTGCGCAGCATCACCGCTTTTAGCGACATGGCCAGATACAGTCGGTCTATGGTAGGGCTGTTGCATTAGACTAGAGCAGCATTGGGAGGCTATGTGACGACCGGGCACATCCACTCCACAGCCAACCTCACCAATCTGCTCAATGTCCTCCTTTTGACCACCACCCTTGGCAGCCATGGGTTGACCCTGACCTGGCAACCATGCCAAAGCCTCGTCGCCCACCTTGAACCACCGAAACAACGAGGCTAACGGTCTTTCAACATTCACGTGACCTGCCCGCGGAACATCTTGCACCGCCCGAGTTGTGAGACTCAGGGGCTCGGCACGACCAGTGAGGTATGAACCGAGCTGGTGCTGGAGTGCTGCACACTGCTGCTCAGGCAGGTGCTCTAGCGCTTCCACAGCCACCAGACTCGTGTCCCCCGCCCACGGCTCCGCCGAGACATGACAATCCCTACTCTCCTCCACCTGTGCCCTACTGCCCCCCTCTCCTTCTCCACCTTGGCCGCGGCAGACCAACGCAGGGACAGTAGGCTGCTCAGGTGGTTGCCTCACAAACTCCTCCAACAGGTTCACATGACATGCTTCCCCGTCCTCGTGTTTGATCTCGACAGCACCATTACCACACTTCTGAACTTCCGGATCCTCCAACTGTAGTTTACAAATATCTGAGGGAACCAACCTGTCTAGATGCTTCCGAAGCAACCCAAGTCCTCCCCCAATATCAAACTGAGCAACCCTTTTTTCTCTCCGTGTGTAACGTTGCTGCCTCGGAGTCTCTTCCTGCCCTACCTCCTCACTAGCTGTGACAGGTCCTGGGGCCTCTCCAGACTCTAACATAGGTGCCAATACTGAATCACCCGGGAGAGCCGCCGAGTCAAAACTCTTAAAACCAACTCCAGCTTTAGCCTCCTCCTGTTGATCGTTCCTCCAATGGTCTGAAGACGGAGGACTAGGCTGTGACACTTTAGCTGCCCGAGCTCGGGTGACAACACACGCCATGGGTTGTGTCTGGCACCGCTCGACCCACTCTTGCTCTTCCCTACTCACGTCGGCCGGCCTCTCGGCAACGACTAAGGGAAGAACCTCAGAAGCGGGCATTGCAAAGTCGTTGCCGAGAAGAAGGTCGACGCCCTCCACTGGCAGTTTCTCCACAATCCCGACATCCAATTCACGTGCCACACCATCCACCTCCAACTCCAACCGCACCAGCGGGTATGACCGAGTTGCATTAATACCCTGCACCACTACCACCCGAGCCGCGTTTATAGGGTAGCCAGTCAAGTTATTCATAAGAGTCTGGGAAGCACCTGTATCATGCAAGACCTCTACTCCATGCTTGCACCCCGCCCACATCATGCAACCCCGCCCTCTATGGTCGCAAAAAGCATCCTGAGCAGGGTTCGAGCCTCCCAGGTGCTTCTGCATTGGCTGTGCCTCAGCCTCTGACGAACTGCCCCGGGCAAACTCAGATGACTTCGGAGACACACCAATGTTGCAGGCCAAAGACACAGCTGCTGTAGGTGGTTTGCTAGGACAGACTCTTGCAAAGTGCCCCTTTTCATGACAATGATAACACTCCAACTCCCCTTTGGGCTTCCCTTGGTACTGGGAAGGGCCCGGCCCCTTCTTAAATGGGACGGTGCTAGTCTTGTGGTCAGTCTTGGTATCATGGCTCTTGTACTTGTTTGCATAAGGTATATCACTAACTCGGGGGGGTGGGGCGTCACGCCCCTTGTTACCTGCCTCACTACGCTGAGCAGACCCGCACCCACGAATTAGTGATAGCCGGAGGTCAGCCATCTCAGCTGCCTCCTGTAGAGTTTTGGGGTTCTTTTCTTTAATAGTTAAAGTCATTTCTGCACCAGTACACTTATAAAACTGCTCGAGCAGAAACAGCTCAGTCAACTGTTCGGCCGTCTCAGCTTTCTCAGAACGTGTCCAGTTTGTAAGTGCATCTTTTAAGTCCCGGGCATGTTCAAGAAAGGTCGCCTCCCTAGTCTTTGTAACACCCCGAAACTTCAATCGATATGTTTCTGGTTGCAACTCGTATGCCCGTAGGACAGCTCTCTTCAATACTGGGTAGTCAATGCAAGACTCTAAAGGCAGTGCATCATAAGCCTTCAGACCCTTACCCGTAAGTCTTGAGGAGACTAGAGCTGCCCACTTCTCTTCAGGCCAATTATGCTCCCTACACTTCTTCTCAAAAACGATTAAAAAATTCTGTGACTTCAGTTTCACTAAATACCGGCACCAATTTGACTAAGTGGGACAAGGACTGTTCTCTTACTTGGCCCTCACGGCCCATCCGAATCCCTGTCGACTCTGCACGAGTCTTATCTAAATCTAATTGAGCACAATATTTCTCTGAGTCGTACCTAAGCTCAGCCTCATGCCTCCTGGTCTCATCCTCTTGCCTCCTAACCTCAATCTCATGCCTCCTCGTCTCAGCCTCAATCTCCTTCTCCTGCTTCCTAGTCTCAGCCTCAATCTCATGCTTCCTAACCTCAATTTTAGCAAGCTCAAGTCTAAATACCATATCTGGAGACAGGCAGGAAGAGGGAGCTTCCACTACTGAAGGAGGGGGGGCAAAAACTGGGGAACCACCATGTGCACCGCCCGAGGGCACTCCAATCTGCCAATTCTCATCCCTCTGTGGGAGAGTGCTAACCTCCGGTAACTGAGTGGACGGCACTGTGGGAGTCGAGTGAGAGGGGATCTGGGGAGGAACCCCCCCAAACGCCCTCTCCTCCGAAACCCCATGTCGCCCACGCAACACCCAGGAAATCAGCTCCCCCTTGGACATCCCTACTACATTGGAAATGCCCAAAACCTTGGCTATCAGGTGCAAGCCATAAACATCCACCCCAGTCAGCCTCTCCTCCGTCACGTGGTACCGCTTACTCACAAAAACTCTAGCATCCTCCTCACTGGTTACTAACGGCACCTCTCGCTCATCGTCAGTGCTAGGGCACGACATACTGAAGTCCACAAACAAATTCTCGAGACAAAAGTGTTAAACTTCCTATGCAAGCACTAATTACTAAATTAACTGGAGTCTCTTAAATGCTCTACTAATTGCCATACAAAAAAAATATTCTTCAATATGCACGCTAAAATACAAACAAACAAATGTTGTACAACTCTGCAAAAATTTATACTGTTCACAAAATCCTAAGCAAGGTCGCCATTTGTTACGACCTGGCACTCGGGTACACCAGGGCTCTCAAACAGGACTCGAGTACGGCTCGCTGCCACAACGGAAACACACGATCCCAAACCCTGAGTACTGCCAGCCGAACAAAAAACACCAATACCCTCCAGAGTTCGATCTGCTATAACGGGGTATATAAGAACTCGGTACTAGTGTTCCACAACAGACTAATAAAGAGATAGGAATTATCTAGTCTGGTCAACAATCAAACAAAGAAGTAAGAAACAACAACACCAAAGAATAGGGTTGGCCGAAGCCGAAGTAATCCACCCTTGACTAAGAACTTAAGAAGTCCTCCACCCTCTACTTCGGATCGGCACTATTACGTTACGTTAATCAATAGTCCTTAAGCATCGAGCAAGGAATCTTCTGATAAAGTTAGATGCTTCTCGGATGCTCATAAGAAGTACGTATCGGATTTTGAACAGCTATTCACATAAGCAACACACTGACAATTACATAGCATTAAAGGTTTAAATTGACATAAGAAGAATTATAAGAATATGCAATAGTAAATGGCAAACATTAAAAAGAAGTACTCCGCCAATGCACCGGCAATAGCCTACTCGGATTGTGCTCGTGGGCCACTAATCACTAAAGTAGCTAAGCGTGCAACACATGAAATCAATAGTGCTTAAACAATAGTATACATAAGGAAAGCTTCAATACTATTCTGTATCTGCTGATCGAGCAAAGTCTAGCTGGGATGTAGTAGGCTAGGAAACAATGGCTGAGCAAGCGGCTCGTAGCCTAGCGAGGTCCTTAAGGCTGTGCGGCCAATATTACGTTAATTGACGGGATGCTCTCTTGAGATATCCAGATCGCTAGTATCTGGTTCTCTCCTGGCGATCCTCTCAAAGTCAAAGCAACCGAGTTAGCACAGTGTTGGGTGGCAGAGGCAAAAGCCCTCACTCGCAACACAGTGCTAAACTCACAAGGTACACAGTCAGAAAGACCACCTAGGCTTCCCACGTCTCCGTTGCGATTGTACAGATTCAACAAAATCTAGTACACATCGGGAATCACAACACCAGTAGCCTTATCCCAGTCTAGCATTACCTAGACCAGCAGAAAACAGGAACAATAATAATAATACACAGGGAAATGCATATACGAGTGCAACAAACATTAATCAATCCTAGTCTAAATTATCCCTTCCAAAATAGGCTATCTACTAGGCATATATCTCGTGAGAACTCAAGCGATAATACGTTGGCTGACTAGCTCTGCACCAAAGGGACCATTGAAGTTAAAAAGGGTCGGGAAAAGAGGAGATAGAATGTACGGTAGTAGAGAAAGTTCACATCAGTCAGAAGAATATATATATAGTAGCAAGGGAAATGAGAAGTCGCTCTGCCTAATGAGTTCTGAAGAAAATGTGGCGAGACTTCCCTTTTTATACTCGGCCCTCTAGTGAGCATATCGTAAACAACTAAGGACCGCCCACTGACAATCATTACGTAACTTATCTCTCTCAATCTGGGATAGACAAAGGCTTTCCCACGCACTGAGGGGGAGGAGGGAGGAGGGGAGTGCTAGTGAGTTAGGCCCACCTCCCGCATGGCGCACTCACCGACCCCCCGTTACGTAATCTCTCTCTCTCTCTCCTCTCATCATTACAAATAAGTTTCACACACAATACTTATAACTAATGATATAAAATAGAACTCGTTGACTCAGATGAAAACAAAATACATATTCATAATACTTATAGTACAACGGCTCACATGAACTAAGTTAGAAAACTCAACATAGACTCCAGCCAAAGTTCCTGCCCTGACGATCCTAGCGAGAGTGGGGCATGACTGGGCGTTCTGGACAGCATGCTCACACTCGACATGCGTCACACCTCCCCCAAGATTTTACTTGCTCAACCCTGAGCTAAAATCTGACACACACAGAACCCCATCAAGCCCCTCACACCCAGCGACCGCATGGCACTAAAACAAAGCTGAGTTTATCACCAAAACACATCTTATTAAAAAAAAAATTCACATTTTATAACTCCTCCCAACAATAGCAAAAGACACAATATCATGCTCCCAGAGCGAGCTTACAGCAGCTCAGCCGTTTGATAGTTCGTGGACTACTCAAACTCTATAGGCTATGACAAACTTATACAATTATCTATATAAAAAAGAAAGAGTTTTTTTTTATGATTTTTATATTTTAATATGTTGTTCCCGGCTGCACTATAAGGGCAGCCTATTTTCTTCTATACCAAACGCTCAACTCCTGCTTTACGACCCAATACGCTGGGCTACAACCGCGAGCCAACAAGCACCAAGCGCAAAATACTATTCAAACTAAAGCAGGAGGCTACCCGTGTGTCAATCTACCCAGGATCATATACCCTTGAACGACCATCTGCAACCACGTTGTCACAACCGGCAATATGGCGTATGTCCAGGTTATATACCAATAACCTTAGTGACCACCTGGTCAGCCTCATATTCCGATTGTGAAACTGGTCCAAGAACTTGAGAGGGTGACGATCTGGGTAAACTACAACGACCGGACCATAGGCTGGAACATAGACCTCGAAATGCCCCAGCGCAAGCACAACCGCCAGCAGCTCCTCCTCGACAACAGAGCAGCTCCCCTGGGCCGAATTGTACTTCTCCGAGCCGAATTTAACAAGATGCTCCAGCCCATCATCGTCCTTTTCAATTTCATTCATCAGGTTCTGAAACGTTGCTAGTGCATTCTTACGTCCGTCAGGCATAACATTGCACTGGTAGGTACTCCCGTCCACAACATCCAGCTCTGCTTGCACCATAGGCTGTCGAGCAGGATTTATACGGTAGGGAATTAAACTGAGCCTTGCACTATCTCCAGCCTGCATGTCGGATTCTACCCCGTACATCAGGCTTGGAGAAGCAACAAACATGCGAAAGTACTGCCATAGCCTAGTAAACAACTGCCTTGCACTGTCTCCACGAACAACATGCCTAGTGCCCTCCCACAACCCAGCCGAGACCGCAGCTTCTAACCTGTAGTCTCCCTCCTTCTTCACCTTCGTCCCTAGAACAGCCAGGTCATGAGAGGGACAATCAGTACCACCTGTGCAGTCACTCCCATGGTTCATTATTGCTAAGGCTTCCCCGCCGATACCGTACATGCGCACCCCCGCATTCCTTGTGACGACATCTGCCTGCGCAGCATCACCGCTTTTAGCGACATGGCCAGATACAGTCGGTCTATGGTAGGGCTGTTGCATTAGACTAGAGCAGCATTGGGAGGCTATGTGACGACCGGGCACATCCACTCCACAGCCAACCTCACCAATCTGCTCAATGTCCTCCTTTTGACCACCACCCTTGGCAGCCATGGGTTGACCCTGACCTGGCAACCATGCCAAAGCCTCGTCGCCCACCTTGAACCACCGAAACAACGAGGCTAACGGTCTTTCAACATTCACGTGACCTGCCCGCGGAACATCTTGCACCGCCCGAGTTGTGAGACTCAGGGGCTCGGCACGACCAGTGAGGTATGAACCGAGCTGGTGCTGGAGTGCTGCACACTGCTGCTCAGGCAGGTGCTCTAGCGCTTCCACAGCCACCAGACTCGTGTCCCCCGCCCACGGCTCCGCCGAGACATGACAATCCCTACTCTCCTCCACCTGTGCCCTACTGCCCCCCTCTCCTTCTCCACCTTGGCCGCGGCAGACCAACGCAGGGACAGTAGGCTGCTCAGGTGGTTGCCTCACAAACTCCTCCAACAGGTTCACATGACATGCTTCCCCGTCCTCGTGTTTGATCTCGACAGCACCATTACCACACTTCTGAACTTCCGGATCCTCCAACTGTAGTTTACAAATATCTGAGGGAACCAACCTGTCTAGATGCTTCCGAAGCAACCCAAGTCCTCCCCCAATATCAAACTGAGCAACCCTTTTTTCTCTCCGTGTGTAACGTTGCTGCCTCGGAGTCTCTTCCTGCCCTACCTCCTCACTAGCTGTGACAGGTCCTGGGGCCTCTCCAGACTCTAACATAGGTGCCAATACTGAATCACCCGGGAGAGCCGCCGAGTCAAAACTCTTAAAACCAACTCCAGCTTTAGCCTCCTCCTGTTGATCGTTCCTCCACTGGTCTGAAGACGGAGGACTAGGCTGTGACACTTTAGCTGCCCGAGCTCGGGTGACAACACACGCCATGGGTTGTGTCTGGCACCGCTCGACCCACTCTTGCTCTTCCCTACTCACGTCGGCCGGCCTCTCGGCAACGACTAAGGGAAGAACCTCAGAAGCGGGCATTGCAAAGTCGTTGCCGAGAAGAAGGTCGACGCCCTCCACTGGCAGTTTCTCCACAATCCCGACATCCAATTCACGTGCCACACCATCCACCTCCAACTCCAACCGCACCAGCGGGTATGACCGAGTTGCATTAATACCCTGCACCACTACCACCCGAGCCGCGTTTATAGGGTAGCCAGTCAAGTTATTCATAAGAGTCTGGGAAGCACCTGTATCATGCAAGACCTCTACTCCATGCTTGCACCCCGCCCACATCATGCAACCCCGCCCTCTATGGTCGCAAAAAGCATCCTGAGCAGGGTTCGAGCCTCCCAGGTGCTTCTGCATTGGCTGTGCCTCAGCCTCTGACGAACTGCCCCGGGCAAACTCAGATGACTTCGGAGACACACCAATGTTGCAGGCCAAAGACACAGCTGCTGTAGGTGGTTTGCTAGGACAGACTCTTGCAAAGTGCCCCTTTTCATGACAATGATAACACTCCAACTCCCCTTTGGGCTTCCCTTGGTACTGGGAAGGGCCCGGCCCCTTCTTAAATGGGACGGTGCTAGTCTTGTGGTCAGTCTTGGTATCATGGCTCTTGTACTTGTTTGCATAAGGTATATCACTAACTCGGGGGGGTGGGGCGTCACGCCCCTTGTTACCTGCCTCACTACGCTGAGCAGACCCGCACCCACGAATTAGTGATAGCCGGAGGTCAGCCATCTCAGCTGCCTCCTGTAGAGTTTTGGGGTTCTTTTCTTTAATAGTTAAAGTCATTTCTGCACCAGTACACTTATAAAACTGCTCGAGCAGAAACAGCTCAGTCAACTGTTCGGCCGTCTCAGCTTTCTCAGAACGTGTCCAGTTTGTAAGTGCATCTTTTAAGTCCCGGGCATGTTCAAGAAAGGTCGCCTCCCTAGTCTTTGTAACACCCCGAAACTTCAATCGATATGTTTCTGGTTGCAACTCGTATGCCCGTAGGACAGCTCTCTTCAATACTGGGTAGTCAATGCAAGACTCTAAAGGCAGTGCATCATAAGCCTTCAGACCCTTACCCGTAAGTCTTGAGGAGACTAGAGCTGCCCACTTCTCTTCAGGCCAATTATGCTCCCTACACTTCTTCTCAAAAACGATTAAAAAATTCTGTGACTTCAGTTTCACTAAATACCGGCACCAATTTGACTAAGTGGGACAAGGACTGTTCTCTTACTTGGCCCTCACGGCCCATCCGAATCCCTGTCGACTCTGCACGAGTCTTATCTAAATCTAATTGAGCACAATATTTCTCTGAGTCGTACCTAAGCTCAGCCTCATGCCTCCTGGTCTCATCCTCTTGCCTCCTAACCTCAATCTCATGCCTCCTCGTCTCAGCCTCAATCTCCTTCTCCTGCTTCCTAGTCTCAGCCTCAATTTCATGCTTCCTAACCTCAATTTTAGCAAGCTCAAGTCTAAATACCATATCTGGAGACAGGCAGGAAGAGGGAGCTTCCACTACTGAAGGAGGGGGGGGCAAAAACTGGGGAACCACCATGTGCACCGCCCGAGGGCACTCCAATCTGCCAATTCTCATCCCTCTGTGGGAGAGTGCTAACCTCCGGTAACTGAGTGGACGGCACTGTGGGAGTCGAGTGAGAGGGGATCTGGGGAGGAACCCCCCCAAACGCCCTCTCCTCCTAAACCCCATGTCGCCCACGCAACACCCAGGAAATCAGCTCCCCCTTGGACATCCCTACTACATTGGAAATGCCCAAAACCTTGGCTATCAGGTGCAAGCCATAAACATCCACCCCAGTCAGCCTCTCCTCCGTCACGTGGTACCGCTTACTCACAAAAACTCTAGCATCCTCTTCACTGGTTACTAACGGCACCTCTCGCTCATCGTCAGTGCTAGGGCACGACATACTGAAGTCCACAAAAAAATTCTCGAGACAAAAGTGTTAAACTTCCTATGCAAGCACTAATTACTAAATTAACTGGAGTCTCTTAAATGCTCTACTAATTGCCATACAAAAAAAATATTCTTCAATATGCACGCTAAAATACAAACAAACAAATGTTGTACAACTCTGCAAAAATGTATACTGTTCACAAAATCCTAAGCAAGGTCGCCATTTGTTACGACCTGGCACTCGGGTACACCAGGGCTCTCAAACAGGACTCGAGTACGGCTCGCTGCCACAACGGAAACACACGATCCCAAACCCTGAGTACTGCCAGCCGAACAAAAAACACCAATACCCTCCAGAGTTCGATCTGCTATAACGGGGTATATAAGAACTCGGTACTAGTGTTCCACAACAGACTAATAAAGAGATAGGAATTATCTAGTCTGGTCAACAATCAAACAAAGAAGTAAGAAACAACAACACCAAAGAATAGGGTTGGCCGAAGCCGAAGTAATCCACCCTTGACTAAGAACTTAAGAAGTCCTCCACCCTCTACTTCGGATCGGCACTATTACGTTACGTTAATCAATAGTCCTTAAGCATCGAGCAAGGAATCTTCTGATAAAGTTAGATGCTTCTCGGATGCTCATAAGAAGTACGTATCGGATTTTGAACAGCTATTCACATAAGCAACACACTGACAATTACATAGCATTAAAGGTTTAAATTGACATAAGAAGAATTATAAGAATATGCAATAGTAAATGGCAAACATTAAAAAGAAGTACTCCGCCAATGCACCGGCAATAGCCTACTCGGATTGTGCTCGTGGGCCACTAATCACTAAAGTAGCTAAGTGTGCAACACATGAAATCAATAGTGCTTAAACAATAGTATACATAAGGAAAGCTTCAATACTATTCTGTATCTGCTGATCGAGCAAAGTCTAGCTGGGATGTAGTAGGCTTTTTTTTTTTTTTTTTTTCTATGTGATTGAGGGAGGCAAAAGGCATAACTGCCTATAGCGAGTGCCTCCCCCATAGTTGAAAGAGTGACAGGGCCAAAATCAAGGGACGTTCGAGCCAAAATGCCTGGACACACGGAGTTTGAAGCAATTTAAGTCATAGGAAGAGGGAAAGACTGATTCTGGGAGAGAGTTCCAGAGCTCAGATGTTGAGTAGAAGAAAGTTTGAGAGTAACGTTTCACTCTTGGGTTGGAGAGTTGCACAGAGTAGGGGTGGGATTGAGTTGCAAGACGGGTACCACGTGCCCTACGTAAAGGAGGTGGTATCTCTTCACCTGGGCAAGATCTCTTCACCTGGGCAAGACGGAAGCCATCTTATGTGGAACAAAACGCAAACTGAAAGACATTGTGGGCTTCTCGGTCAACTGTAATGATATTCCTATAACAACAGTGTCACAAGTTAAATATCTCGGACTAAAACTGGACGCGAGTTTGTCAGGTGAAACAATTTTGGAATCTATCCTGAGTAAGTGTAGAGCACGTATAAAATACCTGTATAGACAGGTGGGATGCTTGCCCGCGGCGACCAAAAAGACCCTCTGCCAAGCGCTTGTTCAATGTCATTTTGACTATTCTGTGTCATCCTGGTACTCTGCATCATCTAAATCAGCACAGCACAAACTTCAGGTCACTCAAAATAAAATGGTTAGGTTCATGCTGAACCTAGGACCCAGATCACATGTTGGCTAGGAACAACTTCAGTCACTAGGTATGCTCAATGTCGCTGACAGGGCCAAACAAATCAGGCTCACTAATGCCTTCAAAATTTTCTATGACAGAGCTCCAGAGTACCTAAAGAATGATTTTGTTAAAGCAAATGAGAGGAGTGGACATAATACAAGAAACAGGATGTTTAATTTTAAGGTCCCGAGAATCCAAGGACAGGGTAAGCAAACATTCTTCTTCACCGCCATCAAAGACTGGAACGACCTACCCCAGTCAGTCCGTGAAAAGAGAACACTGTATTCCTTCAGACGTAGCCTGAAGGAACACCTGAACCGGACAGCTGCGAGAAGGGAGCACCAAGCTTATGTCTACTACTAAATGCGACATAAGAGATAGACAAACCAAACTGAAATGATTACTGATTACGGATTACTGATATTTACTATAGGATGTAAGGTATCTTAAAATAACCCCCTAGAAATACTTTTTCTAAAGTATCCATTTCTTTATCCTCCCCTTTTTTCCCCAGCTAACCTAATCCCACAAGGACCCCAATGGAAATACGCCTAACGGCCTTATTGGACTATCCTTAGTTGGAATTATGCAAGGCTGGTACATGTCATATTTGTAACAAACTATGTGGTACCAACTCTGTAAATTGCTAACTGAATAAATATTATTATTATTATTATTATTATTATGCACTGGGATAGCTCTGAGGAACACTGATTATTATAGTAGCGATAGAATAGCGAGAGAGATGCAACATTGCGGCGGAGAGAGAGAGATTGCAGAGAGTTGGTGAGTGGATGGGAGTTAATGATACGAAAGGCCTTCCTTTCAACTTTGTCTAGGCGAGCGGTGTGAGAGGAACCTCCCCACACATGTGAACAATACTCAATACAAGGGCGCACTATGCCCCTGTACAGAGCAAGAAGCTGTGCAGGGGAAAAGAACCCCCTAAGGCAGTTGAGCACACCCAGCTTCTGGGAGGCTGCCTTAGCAAGACTGGTAATATGGTCCTTCCAAATGAGAGCAGAAGAAAAAGAGACACCAAGAATATTGAGAGAAGATGAAGGGTTGATTTTTGTATTGTTGAAGAATAAGGGATAGTCCGCTGGGAGATCCTGACGGGTAGATAGATGGAGAAATTGGGTTTTGGAAGCATTAAAGTTAACAAGGTTTTCTCTGCCCCAATTGGAAATAGTATTTAGATCAGAATTTAAGAGTTCTATGGCTTCATTACGTTTGTCGTTGAGGGATTGCTGGCTGGGGCGTTCTGAAAAACTAATGGAGTAGTGTAAGGTTGAGTCGTCTGCGTATGAATGGATGGGAATTAAGGTACAGTTAAGGAGATCATTTATAAAAATTAGAAAGAGAATAGGAGATAGGACAGAGCCCTGAGGAACACCGGAGTTTATAGGGTGAGGAAGTGAACAATGGCCGTCCACAACCGCAGCTATGGAACGGCCGGAAAGGAAATTAGAGACAAAGGCACAGATGGAGGGGTAGAAACCGAAGGAGGGTAGTTTAGAAATTAAAGATTTATGCCAGACTCTATCGAAGGCTTTCGATATGTCTAGTGCAATAGAAACAATGGCTGGGAAACAATGGCTGAGCAAGCGGCTCGTAGCCTAGCGAGGTCCTTAAGGCTGTGCGGCCAATATTACGTTAATTGACGGGATGCTCTCTTGAGAGATCCAGATCGCTAGTATCTGGTTCTCTCCTGGCGATCCTCTCAAAGTCAAAGCAACCGAGTTAGCACAGTGTTGGGTGGCAGAGGCAAAAGCCCTCACTCGCAACACAGTGCTAAACTCACAAGGTACACAGTCAGAAAGACCACCTAGGCTTCCCACGTCTCCGTTGCGATTGTACAGATTCAACAAAATCTAGTACACATCGGGAATCACAACACCAGTAGCCTTATTCCAGTCTAGCATTACCTAGACCAGCAGAAAACAGGAACAATAATAATAATACACAGGGAAATGCATATACGAGTGCAACAAACATTAATCAATCCTAGTCTAAATTATCCCTTCCAAAATAGGCTATCTACTAGGCATATATCTCGTGAGAACTCAAGCGATAATACGTTGGCTGACTAGCTCTGCACCAAAGGGACCATTGAAGTTAAAAAGGGTCGGGAAAAGAGGAGATAGAATGTACGGTAGTAGAGAAAGTTCACATCAGTCAGAAGAATATATATATAGTAGCAAGGGAAATGAGAAGTCGCTCTGCCTAATGAGTTCTGAAGAAAATGTGGCGAGACTTCCCTTTTTATACTCGGCCCTCTAGTGAGCATATCGTAAACAACTAAGGACCGCCCACTGACAATCATTACGTAACTTATCTCTCTCAATCTGGGATAGACAAAGGCTTTCCCACGCACTGAGGGGGAGGAGGGAGGAGGGGAGTGCTAGTGAGTTAGGCCCACCTCCCGCATGGCGCACTCACCGACCCCCCGTTACGTAATCTCTCTCTCTCTCCTCTCATCATTACAAATAAGTTTCACACACAATACTTATAACTAATGATATAAAATAGAACTCGTTGACTCAGATGAAAACAAAATACATATTCATAATACTTATAGTACAACGGCTCACATGAACTAAGTTAGAAAACTCTACATAGACTCCAGCCAAAGTTCCTGCCCTGACGATCCTAGCGAGAGTGGGGCATGACTGGGCGTTCTGGACAGCATGCTCACACTCGACATGCGTCACAAAAGCTATTAGATTAATCAATAACCCTGCAATCACACAGGACCTTCCTACATTATCCATACGAAGAAACGTTGCATCCCTTGATATTCTACAGATATTTTCACAACAATTGTTCTGAGGAACTTGCTTCAATTGTGCCGCCTCTCCACATCTTTCCCCGTAGAACTAGGGCAGCTGAGAGCGCCCATGAATTTACACTTTCTCCTCCACAATGCAGAACTTCTGCTTATCAGAATTCATTTATCCCCAGAGCTACTACTCTTTGGAATTCACTTCCCTCGAATTGCTTTCCACAAACTTACAATCTACAAATGTTTAAATCCAGTTGTTACAAACATTTTATGAATGGAGGATGCCTTTAGGCACATGGACCTTTTTGTTTTATCTGTGTTTTTCCTTCCTCCGTTCATTGTCTCTTAAAAAAAAAAAAAAAAAAAAAAAAAAAATCCTTTACATGTCTGGTCATCTGAGGCATCCTGATCCTGTGATACCTTTGCACGTGCTCTATTGTACAGGTTTGTAAGGCAGTTTGCATGATACTTTGCCTCCTGGGCAATAAGGTCTCCTGCACTTAATTTTGCAAGAAGATTTTCATCTTGTAGATCATGTGCGCATTTCCTCACACGAAAATCTAGTTGAAATGTACAGACTTCGCGGAGGTTCTCCTTTGTTTGCTGCTGGGAACAAAAGAAGCATTTGGGACAATTGCTGCCAACTGTTCCACTTGAGGCAGTATCACCACCACTGCTAGTGCTACGTGTGAAAATTCGTTTTGAAGCAGTCCCATCTTCCTCAGACTTGTGCTTTCGTTTTGCGCGTTCCAGTTTGGTATGTGAAAACTTCTGATAACAAGATTTGTGCCACTTTGCATTCTGTTCTTTCAATGTTAATTGAATACCATTCCCATGGTCAAGTCGTGCCAGATTGATTTTGATTGGCATTGAGTCAAGGTTACTAAACTGTGTGATGTTGTCTACTATGGTTTCATAGCCTCTGTCAGTTGGTGATATGAGAGACTCTTTGGTGTCCAGTTGACAAAAAACACAGATAGTCCAATCAGTTGCTTGAACAGATGAAGATGAGGCACTGGCCATTTCTGTGAATATTCAGTACGTCTTGACTATCACTGTGCGCAGATCAAATATATCAAACTTGCTGAAACTGGAAACAAAATATGATTAAGGCCGAGGGTTTATCCTTTTACCACCTTTATCAAATACATCTGTTGCACACATTCCTTTATGGGATACAACTAGGTTCAGTTTCCCTACACCTAGCCCGATCGTTCATCCAGTGCCATTTAAGTCCCGTGCGATCTGTACACCTTCCGGGTAATTCTTAAGCCCCGTTACCCTTGGCTCGGCTCTCCCGCGCTGGCACATCCTGTCAATTCAGGCGCGGCTATCTAACTACATCTACCAACTACAAACTACAGTTTAGTAGCTAGTGGATTTGGGGCTGTTAGATAGCATTTGGGACACTGATCTAGATATACTAGTACTTATTAAAGTACTAGTATATCTAGATCAGCTGGCACTGAACCCCATGCTGAGTTACACAGCAGTGATGTCACCAGTGTGTCCTGGTTGTGTGCTGACATTCACTCTATTATATAGATATATATGCTTTTATACATCTTTTGAACCATTTTAGGAGTGAATATAGGAAAATAAATAAAAGTACAAAGTCAGTTGAAGTGAGGAAAAGATATGCCGAGTATTTTGAATCTTTGTTAAATACAAGAGATGGAAGAGAAGCAGTGATTGAAGCAGAGGTGGATGGAGATAGGTTACCCAGGCCACCCAGGTGGCAGGGAATGAATGAAAGGATTGAGGAAAATGAGGTGAAAGAAGCAGTGAAACAAATGAGAGCGGGAAAAGCAGAAGGTTTGGATGGTATTGCTGTGGAGTGTATAAAGAAGGGTGGAGATGTGATAATAGATTGGTTGGTGAGACTTTTCAATGTGTGCTTTGCTGTGTCAATGGTACCAATAGACTGGAAGAGTGCATGTATTGTGCTGTTGTACAAGGGGAAGGGAGATCGGCAGGAGTGTTCAAGTTATAGAGGTATTAGTTTATTGTCAGTGGTTGGAAAGCTGTATGGCAGGGTGTTGATAGAGAGGATAATAAAGTGTACAGAAGTTGCAATAGGAGAAGAACAGTGCGGTTTTAGGAGGGGAAGAGGGTGTGTGGATCAGATGTTTGCAGTAAGACAGTTATGCGAGAAGTATTTAGAGAAGCATAAGGAGATATTTTGGGCTTTTATGGACTTGGAAAAAGCGTATGATCGTGTGGACCGTGAAGCAATGTGGAAGGTGTTAAGGATTTATGAAATAGGAGGAAATTTGTTAGAAGTAGTTAAGAGTTTTTATGAAGGGAGCAGAGCATGTGTGAGAGTAGGAAATGGTGAGTTGAGTGAATGGTTTGAAGTAAAGGTAGGTTTGCGACAGGGTTGTGTAATGTCACCATGGCTGTTTAATATGTTTATGGATGGTGTGGTGAGGGAGGTGAAAAAAGAACTATGGGAAGAGGATTGGGTTTAGTAGGAAAGAATGGTAGAGATTGGGAGTTGAATCAGTTGCTGTTCGCTGATGACACAGCATTGGTGGCGGATTCTGATGAGAAACTGCAGCGGGTAGTCAAAGAGTTTGGTGTGGTTTGTGGAAGGAGGAAACTGAAGGTGAACGTCAATAAAAGTAAAGTAATGGTGTGTAATAGGGGAGAGCATAGGGTGAATCTAGATGTGAGGCTGGATGGGGAAATATTGGAACAAGTAGAGTGTTTTAAATATCTAGGAGGAACGATAAGCAGGAGTGGAGGTATGGAAGTGGAGGTAAAACAGAGAGTGTGTGAAGGAAGGAAGGTTTTCGGAGCAATGGGAAGTATGTGGAAGACGAGAAATCTCGGAGTGAAAGTAAAAAGTGCACTGTATCAAGGAATTGTTGTGCCAACAGTGATGTATGGGGCTGAGACATGGGCTCTGAAGAAAAAGGAGAAAAGAGGGCTGGATGTGATGGAGATGAGCTGCTTGAGGAGTATGTGTGGAGTTACTCATAGAGACAGATTGAGGAATGAAGAGATATGTAGGAGAGTGGGGCAGCAGGAACATTTGTCAGCCAGAGTGGACAGAAGGGTGCTGAGCTGGTATGGTCATGTTGAACGAATGGGAGATGAAAGGCTTACAAAGATAATATGTGAGTCAGGTACAAGGGGAGATAGAAGGGCAGGAAGACCCCCATTGAGATGGAGAGACTGTGTAAGAAAGGCTTTGGATGATAGAGGAATGACTATAGATCAGGCAGGGGGAGTGGTGGTGGACAGGAGTGAATGGAGAATGCTTGTGAATAGTTGAGTGAACACGTGGTCATTTGGAGTAAGGGGTCGGGCGCAAGTTCGACTAGATAATAGTCCATCAGGTGCCTGGCCCGGGGAGACGATTAATATGAAGGGTGTGCCTGGAAGTGTGGTGGGAGGGCTTGTGGCTTTGGCTCCGCTGCATGTCTGCCTGCCGAGATCGGAACCTCTCTGGGTGGTCAGGGGCCGGGGGAGTGCTGGAGTGACCTTGGTAACCCTGGTCTCTGGGTCTTCTCCTGGGTGACCTGGATGTGTGTGAGTTTGTGTTTTTTATCAGTGTTTATTTTTTGTTTTATGTTGTTTTTGTGTTTTCCCTGTTCTTGCTCTGTCTTGAGTCGGCTACCCCCAAAATGGGGATTGGGCCTGAGCATATAGATAGATAGATAGACAAAGTCATAACACTTCATAGTAGTTCAGAAACTGCATCGTTGCTGCCGGTTGCTAAGGAAAATGCTTTGCCTAGCAACCGTTGCTATGCAATACAGAAATCTCGGTGGCTCCTGCTCTGAAATTGTAAAGTAGGTCCTTGTGAACTTTTCCGGGAAGTTTCATGCTTGTATCACCTTGTGAGCAATTCTTACACAACATATTTCCTCACTGTCAGATTGTTTTCCACATTACATTATTGTACACAACACTATTTGTGCTCATTCAGTTGCCAGTTAGTCACTTCCTACTCGTAGTTGCCAGTTAGTCATAGTCACCATTCAGTGCTCGAAATTATGAATTTAATATTTTCCAGGATGCCTTTTTGGATACCCCCAACAACCGGTTTCGATACCCCCTGGGGGTATTGAGGCACTACTTTAAGAACACCTGGCTGTATAGGGACAAACAGATGAACGAACATACATGCTCACGGATGAAAGAACAAACACACTCCCAGATACATACACACTCCCTGCCTAGGCAAACTCTTTCGTCTCTGTCTATCCTCTAACGTCTTCCCTTCATGCTGGAAGTTTGCTCACATTCAACCTGTCCCAAAGAAGGGTGACCGCTCTCAACCCTCCAACTATCGTCCAATTGCTCTTATCTCTTGTCTTTCTAAAGTTTTTGAAACTATTCTTGCTTCCAAATTTCTTAAGCATTTCTCTTCTCATAATCTGCTCTCAGATCGCCAGTATGGCTTCCTTAAGGGTCGCTCTACTGGTGATCTTCTTTCATATCTTACTAACTCTTGGTCATCCTCCTTTCGGGACTTCGGTGAGACTTTTTCTATTGCACTAGACATATCGAAAGCCTTCGATAGAGTCTGGCATAAATCTTTAATTTCTAAACTACCCTCCTTCGGTTTCTATCCCTCCATCTGTGCCTTTGTCTCTAATTTCCTTTCCGGCCGTTCCATAGCCGCGGTTGTGGACGGCCATTGTTCACTTCCTCACCCTATAAACTCCAGTGTTCCTCAGGGCTCTGTCCTATCTCCTATTCTCTTTCTAATTTTTATAAATGATCTCCTTAACTGTACCTTAATTCCCATCCATTCATACGCAGACGACTCAACCTTACACTACTCCATTAGTTTTTCAGAACGCCCCAGCCAGCAATCTCTCAACAACAAACGTAATGAAGCCATAGAACTCTTAAATTCTGATCTAAATACAATTTCCAATTGGGGCAGAGAAAACCTTGTTAACTTTAATGCTTCCAAAACCCAATTTCTCCATCTATCTACCCGTCAGGATCTCCCAGCGGACTATCCCTTATTCTTCAACAATACAAAAATCAACCCTTCATCTTCTCTCAATATTCTTGGTGTCTCTTTTTCTTCTGCTCTCATTTGGAAGGACCATATTACCAGTCTTGCTAAGGCAGCCTCCCAGAAGCTGGGTGTGCTCAACCGCCTTAGGGGGTTCTTTTCCCCTGCACAGCTTCTTGCTCTGTACAGGGGCATAGTGCGCCCTTGTATTGAGTATTGTTCACATGTGTGGGGAGGTTCCTCTCACACCGCTCTCCTAGACAAAGTTGAAAGGAAGGGCTTTCGTATCATTAACTCCCGTCCACTCACCAACTCTCTGCAATCTCTCTCTCTCCGCCGCAATGTTGCATCTCTCTCGCTATTCTATCGCTACTATAATAATCAGTGTTCCTCAGAGCTATCCCAGTGCATACCACCTCCTTTACGTAGGGCACGTGGTACCCGTCTTGCAACTCAATCCCACCCCTACTCTGTGCAACTCTCCAACCCAAGAGTGAAACGTTACTCTCAAACTTTCTTCTACTCAACAGCTGAGCTCTGGAACTCTCTCCCAGAATCAGTCTTTCCCTCTTCCTATGACTTAAATTGCTTCAAACTCCGTGTGTCCAGGCATTTTGGCTCGAACGTCCCTTGATTTTGGCCCTGTCACTCTTTCAACTATGGGGGAGGCACTCGCTATAGGCAGTTATGCCTTTTGCCTCCCTCAATCACATAGAAAAAAAAAAAAAAAAAAAAAAAAAGACATAGACAGGGATAGACAGATGAACAGACATATATGCTCATGGATACAAATAGATGAATAGACAGATATGTACAGGAAGATACAGTTAAATAGACGGAAACACAGATATTAATTATTGTGTTCTCTCCACCAACCAACTTTACTTCTAAACTCGATCAATGAAATTAACAAACACATGTGGCAGTCCGGGGATTCGAACTCAGGACACACATATTGTCACAGCCAGACAGATGGACGGACAAATGCTGTATGTCGCATCTACAGTTCCTTACAAAACTCGTGGAACTCGTGCTGTTTGTTAAGTAAATACAAACACCAAAGCTGGGTTTTCGCGATAAACATCTCGAATAATATTGACAACAAACTTGCCTTTAGGTTGTATTATGTCTATTTCGCGAGCGTGAAAGATGGAAGTCAAGATTAGTAAAGATTACTCCAGAGCTCTTATAAATGATCGTGATTTCACGATAATGTAATCAAACTTCGTATCGTTGTCCCGTCAGAGGGGTTCTCTGATGACAGATGATTTTAATATATTAAATATATATTTATACGTTCCATAATCATATTAGATATGTATTTGTTATTATCTACATGTTTTAAGTGTTGGTTTAATGTGCAGTGTTCTGTTTGAGGGCGTCCTGTCTTTTGAAACCTCTAAATTACATTTATTAGCAGTGGTATTGGAACAGTTACTGCATTGCAATAAACTATTCGGTTTAAATAATATAATATATACAGCCAAAACTCATTTAGAATGTCAGAATGTTTAGAATTAGAATTAGATTTTAGGAGTATAGTTGGTTGTTGAAAGGAACATAATAATTGATATTGGTTCAGGGGTAATTTATCGAGAGGACTTCCCTAGTGGTTAAGGCCCCATTAATTGCTCTTTCCATTCACATATGCATAGCCTACGTGAGTTGCAGTTGGGATGTGTGTACATGCTTAGATTGATATGCAGGATTCGAAGTTGCATAATAAATCGTAGACAGTGTCCACCAACCTTTAACTGTCTTCGTGGTGCGATGCATAAGGTGTTGATTTTCGGTGTGCGCATCCTGGGTTCGAATCCACAGACTGCCACATGTGTTTGTAAATTTCATTAATCGATTTTAGGAGTATAGTTGGTTGTTGGAAGGAACATAATAATTAGAAAACAGTAAAATCTACAGCCTGCTATGGATGATAAAGTTGATAGAGCATTATACCATGGTAAGGTCAAGATTATAATTATTATCACCTGACTTGTTCTCGCTGTACAAGTACCCAAGTTTGGTCAAAAATGAAATAAAAATGGTTTTGAATTCTAAGTAAAAAAATAAAAATAAATAAATTGATTATAGATGCAATTTGCTATTTTTATTCAATGGTACCGGTATATATATATATATATATATATATATATATATATATATATATATATATATATATATATATATAGAGATAGATTTCCCATTACTGCATATAACAACCTTCCATTCATTAATCAGTTTCCAAATTTAATTGCATAGTGAATTTGTTTTCGAGTTCACTAGTTTTTGTGAATGACTACCCCCGGATTCAAAAGTTCTGTGACAAGTTTGGTGAAATATCATGCCAATTCCAGAGACTCACACTAACCTGCCAGTCTTACAAACAACACTAGCTAAAGGGTGATTGGACATAATTGCGTATTGCCAAATCCAAATTACAGTACCATAGTGTCTCATCAAGGTCATCTGCGAACTATTGACTACGGCTGAAGATAAGGATGTAAAAGGTAAACAAACACATTAAGGGGGGGATGGCCGTATTTATTGGCTCATTTATGTAGCTTTTTATGATGTTTCTAGTTTCCTCCCTAGACCTCCATCAAGCTTAACCCCCCCCCCCCCCCCCCAAGACCCTCATTTAAAGTAAATTTGTACATTTTTCGGTAGAAAAATGTCCCGGCCGAAGGCCACTTCCTCTTAAAATTTCAGGCTCGCTATTGCTCGCCAGGAAATAATTGACACCTAAATGGCACGAAAGGTCTTAAAATTTACAACGAAATGGGGCAAAAGGTTTTAAAATCACCAAACTAATGGGCCGAACGTCTTATAATCTCATAACAATTGGGACTTAACACAAGGGAGAAAGGGGACCAGAAAAACGACCCATCTCCCCTTAACCTCAACAGTCCATCAGCCTCACCTTAAAATCTGAAACTAATGGGGCTACACATGCGGAAGAAGGGGCACCAGAAAAACGACCCATCTCCCCTTGACAGAAAGTTGAAACTGTCCGGCATATACGGTACCTGACAAGAGGTACACAGACACACTCTTTTATGATCAATTATATTGCTTCTCTACTATACGACCTTCCACAGCTAACTATAATTGTCTGGAGGCAGCTAGAATTTAAATAAGGGTCGTCTGTAGATTAAGGGGGTTACATGAGATATATCAATAGCCCTTGAACACCCACGCTGATTAAAATAGTCTGATATTAACCTGAATATAACTAACGTCCAAAATAACTGTAGGTACTGAAATGTTCAAGGCATGGTTGTCGGTTTCTAACATTACTTAATTTGAAACCATGAGAGACAAAAACAAAGTAATTTGAATTCATAATGCTTGTGAACTGTGTTTTAAAAAGTCAATGACATAGGATAGGAAGAAATGTACAGTCAAAACGAATATTCCACTGACAACCATGCTCAAAACCTGTGTAATTTCAAGTTACTATAACATTTCCTTGACAGTACTTTATGTGTTTAAGTTTTGTATGTGGTATCCCAGGTTCAAATCCCAGAAGGATCACAAGCTTTCATTAAATTCATTTGGGAGTGTTTGGTGTTGAGAGTGAAATGAATTAATCAAGATTATTTCTAATAGCTCGTGACTAGTACTATGTGTTTTACGTTGTAGAAGTATCGAGGTAAAGTCTCTCTTAGATATCTCTCTATATATCACTCATATTATCATCAAGGTTAACGACAAGCTCTTGATTTTCCCTATAGTACTGTTACCGGTACTTCTACTGAAATCAAGAAAGCAAAAATCAGAATGTATTGCAAGTCAAAATGCTTGGACACAATTTTAACATTTCCATGACATAGGAGGGGGATGTCCTGGAGACACGTTCCACAGTTTTCCTGTGAATAAATACACTGTAAAAGTTGGTGTGTGCATAATACAACACGTACACTGTAACAACACTGATATACATTATAAAGTTGGTGTGTGCATAATACAACACGTACACTGTAACAACACTGATATACATAATAAAGTTGGTGTGTGCATAATACAACACGTACACTGTAACAAAGTTGGTGTGTGCATAATACAACACGTACACTGTAACAACACTGATATACATTATAAAGTTGGTGTGTGCATAATACAACATGTACACTGTAACAACACTGATATACATTATAAAGTTGGTGTGTGCATAATACAACACGTACACTGTAACAACACTGATATACATTATAAAGTTGGTGTGTGCATAATACAACACGTACACTGTAACAACACTGATATACATTATAAAGTTGGTGTGTGCATAATACAACACGTACAC